>JAHRHZ010000019.1:20501946-20527335 GCA_024137785.1 Ginglymostoma cirratum
TCTGATGCTGCTTGGCCTGCTGTGTTCATCCAGCTCTACACCTCGTTATCTCAGATTCTCCAGCATCTGCAGTTCCTACTATCTTTGAATGGTGACTGCTAATTTTGGCCCCTAGTTTTGGTCTCACCCCAAAAGTAGAAATGTTTTCTTGACCCTACGATCCCTTCAGGATTTGAAATACATCTATCAGGTTACCACCCTTACCCTTCTGTACGTTCTAATGAAAAGAGCTTCAACCCGCTCAGTCTTTCCTAACAGATTCAACCATCCAGTTCCCGAATTAGAGCGGGGAATTGGGATTTGACAAATGCCTGAGAAAACAAGGCTCTACTTCACATCAGAATGCAATTGCCTGTAAAAGTTAGATATGAAATGGATGGTTGTAACTTATTGGGGAAATAACATAATAAAAGGTTCTCACTTTAATGACAAGATGTGCCAATTTTCTGACTGTGAGCGGTGGCAATTGCTTTGTGTAAAATAAGACTGCTAGACTATGCAACTCTCAAGAGACATTGATTTTAGCATGACATCAAGCCCAGTACAACAGCAGTAGAAGTGGCAAAAGAACAGTCACCAAACCACACTAGCCAAGCTAAGTTTATCCTTTATTAAATTTAATAACCAATGAAAAATATGACTATAGGTATTTGAATCATGTCCTCAACTCTGACAGCTTTCAGTGCTGGTTGTGAATATGTTTGTAAACTGACAAATACCAACTTTTGAAATTACTGACTTAGGGCTCTTTTTCCCCTGGAGAGACCAAGCCAGACATAGTTATATGGAATCTTCAAATGATGAGAATTTTCCTGCAGGTAAGCTCAGGGGAATTGATGGAATGATTTTGAAACAACTTAAATCGATTAAATTTTCCCTGAAAATGTGTGCAACGTCATAACTTGATCAGATTTAAATCCCAGTGTTGTCTTTAAATGTAAGTGGCAGCTCTTAAAGATGAATGGTACTTATTCATCAGAGCCCTGTGCAAACAGAATGCATTCTTTCAAATGGCTAAATTATTATTAATGATTTTTTAAGGTTTGTTTGTCATAATGTACAAACAAAGCAGCTTCCAGCTCTCAGATTTGAAACAGAAGATGCTGAAAATGCTTGTTGTGAGAGGTAGCAGTTCTGAAGGTGTTACATTGGCTGCATCCATTCCATTGAAGTCACATTAAAGCCTTTGGGTGGACATAGCAAGTTCTACTCTAGATTTTGGAGGGAACAAATGTCCACACTCGCTTTTTAAGGTCCTAGCAAGTATGCCTGAAAAAATTTGGTTGTAGTATTACTAATATGAAATAAACCTTCAATGTTATCCAAGTGGTGTGTTCTCTACCACTGACCGCTAGCCAGGTCCAAAAACAAAGCAAAGACAAAGCAGGATAGGTGAAGACCAATCACCTCAATTGAACTTTATCCAGCATCACATACTGCCTGAAGTGGCAATTACCCTACATTGGCAGTGGAGGTCATCCAGAAAATACCTAAATGCTCATCAGGTCAGTCATTGAGAGACAAAAGGAGTTGACATTTCAAGTTGGTTCAGCTTTTGTCCAACCTAATAGCACTTTGAGCTTAAACATTAACTCTTCTTTCTCTCTTCATGGATGCTGCCTGATCTGCTAAGTCTTTACAGCATTTTCTGTTTTTGTTTCAAATTGCCAGCAGCCATAGTATCAGCCCACCAGCTCTCACTCTACAAATTCACAATTGTTAAATTAATATGTTCTGACAAAGTTTGTAGTAAAGCATATCATTATTTAAAATCAACTTGAACAATTGTCAGAGATAGCTTATTTTTCCCCTAATGCACTTAGAACAATACTCGTTTCACAGAAGGTATTGTTTTACATCTAGATAACAGGAAAAGCTCCAAAAATTGCTGGGGGTTCCCAATGTTTATGTTGTCAAAACCATATTTTCCGTCACGTGTTTCTGAGCATTCCGATAATTGTTCCCGCAACTGTCCAACAGAACACACAGCTACTCCCTGCTGCTTCTTCTCTTTTCCAATTCCCTAGTTACTTCCAGCTGTTGGCACTATTTTTTCCAGCTTAGGCCAAGAAATAATCTTAGAGAGGTTTGACTCTGTGCACCGAATTGGAGGTGTAGGGGTAGATGATGGGGCAGTGCCTGGTTTTAGCCACATTCAATTCCACAGCTCCTATGAGCTGAGAGCTCTGCTGAATCTGAGAATCATAGAATCCCTACAGTGTGGAAACAGGCTATTCGGCCCAACAGGTCCACATCACCCCTCTGAAGGGCATCCCACCCAGACCCATTCCTCTAATGCTGCATTTCCCATATCTAACACATCTAACCTAAACATCCCTGGGCACTACGGGCAATTTGGCACAGCCAATCCACCTACCCTGCACATCTTTGGACTGTGGGAGGGAACCAGAGCACCCAGAGGAAACCCACACAGACACAGGGAGAATGTGCAAACTCCAAACAGGCAGTTGCCTAAGACTGGAATCGAACCTGGGTCCCTGGCGCTGAGGCAGCAGTGCTAACCATTGAGCCTCCCTGAACAGCAGAACTTCCAATCCCTGACCAGGAATCAAACCCGGGCCACAGCGATGAAAGCGCCGAATCCCAACCACTAGGTCACCAGGGAATAAGGAACGTTACACTGTTGCCAAACGCCAATGAGCCTGATGTGATTTGAACACACAACCTTCTGATTTGGAGTCAGACGTGCTACCGTGGTGCCAAGAGATCGCCGTCTGAATCCTGTGGAGATCTTTGATATTTTATTGATTTCTCACATAATCAATCCTTGAAGAGATTGACTATTTTCTGTTTCAGGTAGAAAGATGACACTTCAAGTTGGAGACTGATGCAACTACTTGTTTTTTTTATTGACAAAAAAAAATCAAAGTGCCAGATGAGCCAGTCTGCATGTCAGCAAGCAAAATATTGCAGTCTGCAGCTGCATTCTGAAAGATTTAAGTACTGTGAATATACGTCAGCCACAGGCATCTCAGGGGTCCTCATGCTGACAGCAGCAGCCTTCCATTTACTATATTGAAACCATGAGGATTGCACCTCAAAGGAGTAACAGTGTTCATAAACTTTCATTTCAGAAAGGAATGGGGAGGTTGTGGTGCAGTCATAACATCACTGGATGAGTTATCCAGAGCCCCTAGGTTAATGAGTTTGAATCCCACCTTGTAGATGATGAAATTTGAATCTGGGATTAAAAGCCACTCTAATGGTCACTACATGTCCATTCGGTTTAAAAAACAGCTCAGCTGGTTCTTTAAGGTCCTCCAGGGAGCGAAATCTGACAACACGTGACTCCAGACCCTAAACAAAAGCAATCTGGTTGATTCTTCTGAAATGGTCTAGCAAGCCTTTCAGATATATCCAACCACAACAAAGTATAAAGAAGTCTAATCAGACAGAGCATCCAACCTTATCATGTAGGCACTGAAATCTACAGTGCCAAACCCATCCCTGTCAATCTTGCGTGCCAAAAGTGGGAGAGCTGACACACAGGCCAGGCAAGCAAAAGCCTAACTTGGTATGCAAGGTATGATCCCATGAGAATAATAATGTTCCAGATACTACCATCCCCATTCCCAGGTATGTCATGTCTCACCAGCGGGGCAGATCCAGCAGAGGTTGTGGTACAGTGGTCTACAGATGGGAGGGAGTTACCTTCAGAGTTGTTCATGTTTGATTTTGAACCCCATGAGGTCTCAACATATTAGGTCAATCATGGGCAAGAAAGCCTCCTGCTGATTACCATCTACAATCCTTCACTCCTATCTCTGATAAGTCAGTGCTCCTTCAAGTTGAACACCACTTGGAAGGAGAATTACGGTGGAAAGGGCACTGAATGTACTGTGGATGGGGACTTCAAAGTCTATTGCCTTGATACAAGCTGATGATAATATGGGACAAGTGATATCCCAGAGTGAAACGAGGCTCGATAGACCATAAGTTTTATACTTGCTCTTTCTTTACAATGGTGGTCAGTCACTAGACATATTCACAAGAGATTGCCAATGTATTTTTAACAAAAGAACACAAGTTTATTGTACACAATACAAAAGAACACCAAATTATATTACACCATACAACATTGGTTGAAATGGTATTACAAATGAAATAATTCCACAGATGCCGGTATCCCATCACCAAATCACACATTATCTACACACATAGAGTCCTTGACACCGTTCCAGCTTCCTCAGAACCAGCTCTAGGAGTGAACAGGATGTCAGACACTTCTGTTTCTATCTGTCAGCCCGGGCTCCCTGACTGAACCAGATTAACAGCCCCAATCAGGGAACTCATATTCTATGTATTCCACCTAGCTGACCTCATTACAATCACCAGAACAAATATCTCAAATAATGATACAACCCTTTGACCCTCAACAACAACCTTATACATAGCCAAACCTCAGTTAAGGGTCCGAGATAACAAGCATGGGGCTGGATGAACATTTCTGATGAAGGGTTTAGGCCCGAAATGTCAAGTTTTCCTGCTCCTATGATGCTGCTTGACCTGCTGTGTTCATCCAGCCCCATGCTTGTTATCTCGGATTCTCCAGCATCTGCAGTACCTTTTATCTCAGTTAAGGGTCACCTGCTTTCACTTTAAAGCTACTTACTCAGTTAACACAGTTTCTGGAACTTTCTTATTGTATTCTGAACACTTCCAAAGCAAACTCCTAGGTTTTCAATCCCCTCGGTTTCCAGCAGTTATCTTCTAAGTTTCTTCTAAGCCTACCAGGACTTTACCCCAGCCAAGAATTTTTGGTCTTTAGCTGAAACTGGACATACTGCCTGACTTTCTGATAGTCCTATTTTTATGTGACACTAGACTCGTGTTAGTCGGCAGCAGCAGATTTTTTTTTCCACTTCTGTCCTTTTAACCAGTGACCTGAAATCATAGATGATAGAATCCGTACAGTGTTGAAACCAGCCCTTCGGTCCAACAAGTCTGCACTGACCCTCAGAGTATCCCACCCAGATCCATCCCCCTATAACCCACCTAATCTACACATCCATGAACACTACGGGCAATGTGGCCAATCCACCTTAAGTGTTTTAAAACCTTATTTAAATGCCTGTAAACAAATTTCCTGACAACACGGTACTTTCATAGATCAAAAGTGAAATTAAAACTATGTCCTTCCCCTTCATGACACATTGTCATGACTCACTGGGGTAGTGCACTGGAAAACAAGCCCCACTATTCCTGGAGTTGACATATGTGAAGATTTAATGAGACTACTGAAAATCCCATTTGCCTCTGACTGACTGCTACTAGGGTTAAAAGTAAATTATTCCAGGTTCTTTCAAAAACCCATAAATATAACTATTCATTGCAGCACTCTGAACTTTAATAAGAGCTACAAATGAACAGGATTTCGAATTTATGTAACTTAAGATTTATCCCTTTTAAAAATTCACACATAAAAGCATGCAGACACAAAAAAAGGGAAAAAAGTTATGAGTGATGGGAGAAAAAATAGTCAGAGGAATACAGTCAGCCTGTGTCACTAATCCAAAATCACAGAAGTAGGTGGGCTGATTGCTAATCCATTCCCTTTCTTCAACGATCACGCAATGTTATTTGCACAGTGATCAAGTCTTTAGTTCACTCATTGCCTGGTTGGACCCAGGGCCTTTCTGGTTGTCTTTGGGTTTTACAATTATTTCTCTCAGTGCCTCTGAATGCAATATTTTCCTGCTGTATCAACAGAAAATTTGAGATAGCAACTTTAGAGAGAAAAGGAAGAGAAAACATATTGATGGAACTAACTTCAGGAGATCTCCTTGCTTCTCACTGTCTAATTCACTCCCTTCACAGTATCTGGCTTGGACATCAAGTCAGCATTTGCTTGAGTATGGCATCAAGGAGCTCTAACAACACAGGAGTTAATGAGAATCATCGGGGAACCACTCTGTTAGTTGGAGTCATACCTAGCACAAAGAAAGATGGTTGCAATTGTTGAAGGTCAATCATCTTATTCCAATTACATCCCTCCAAAAGCTCTTCAAGGTAGTGTCCAGGCTAAACTTTTTCAGCTGCTTCATCAATAAGCTTCTCCCTATCTAAAAGTCAGAAGTGGGGACGTTTGCTGATGATTACACAAAGTTCAGCACCTTTACTGATTCCTGACATACTTTAGCAGTCCAGGTCCATATGCAGCAAGACATGGAAAATACTAGACTTGAGCAGATAAGTGGCAAGTAACATATGTGCCAGACAAAGAACATCTCCAACTAAGGAGAATCTAACAATTTCCTCTATTCATTGTTCACTGGCATAGCAATCATTCAAACATCCACTGTCAACAATCTGGGAGTTAAAACTGAACAGAAACTTAAGCGGACCAACCATGTATATACTAGAGGAGGAGGTCAGATGTTAGAAATTCTGCAGCAAGTGACTCTCCTTCCATTTCCCTAAAGCCTACCCACCGTCTACAAGGCACAAGTCAGGAGAGTGATGGAATACTCTCCACCTGTCGGGGTAGGTGCAGTTTCAACAACGCTCAAGACACTCTTGCTGTCAGCTATGCCAGGCTACGTACTCCTGGCATCCTCAATACAAAAATGAGACTATGTCTCTGCAATAACTGTATGATAATCACTCACACCAATATGGTCATGAAACTGATGCATCTACGATAGATAAACTGGCGAGGAGAAAGTCAAACTGCTGATTCACTTATCACCTTCGAATATTTCATGAACTGTATCTGCTCGCATCGGGTTCCACAAGGATGGCTCACAGATTGTAGCCTCTGAAACCATGCCATCTTTATCTATCTGTGCACTAACCAGAGTTGATTGTACGTCAGCAAGCACCAGGTGCTCTCAGAGCAGGCCTCCTCAAAGATTATCAAAAAATGACTGATGAGAAATGCAGTGAAGTTAAATAAGAATCAAGTGAGGGAGTTGAGTGCTGCTACTTGCTTATCTGCCTGGCTCTCCCAGTCTGCTACTGCAGTTTATTAAACAAGAATTTCCCTTTTAAAGGTTTATCTATAATGCCTATAAATCCCAACATAACACATCTGTTTTAAAAGGGTTTACACCAATCACTGCTGCAATGAGCAAATCTGGAAAATTATGTTAATATCTCTCCTAACCGTGTAAACCTTTTTCTTTGCATAAGTGTACACAAATAGTCATGTAATGTTCACCTCTATATATTTCAAACTTCTGACCTATTACCACTCAACCAAAGCTAAAGTAAACAGATTTTAACATCACACTTTTACAACTTAGCAAAATGAGCTAGGTAATGATCAGTATTACATAAATAATTCTTGTGTGGAGGACAAAGAGAATTACTTAGCTTGAATAATTATAGCGTTGCTGGTGCCATCTGCCATGCTCAGGCCTGATAGGTGAGCAGCAAACATAAACAAAAGCTTTTATTTAAGTGGCAATTTGATTTAACATGATATTGCACAGAAAGAAAACAGAAAGCAATTGGTAGCATTGTCAGCAAGACGAGGTTTAGCCACAGTCTGTACCACTCTGATGACTTGTATGGCTGACAATCTTTCAACACAATACTCTTGTCATATGTGCCGAATGAACTCTAACTGGGCTGCTCACACCAAGAGCTGAAAAAAGCTGAAATTTCCAGGAAGATGGTACAGAGCATGATTTGCTGAAATACAAAAACAGCACTTGCTTGAAAAGGAAAGAGGTGGGAGTAATTTTTGACTCAGTCCCACCATGTTTATAGGAGGGATGTGGGGGCAGTAGTGCTGCCTGAGGTCTGGTTGCTGCCGTTTTTGAGGTAGGAGTTCACAGGCTCCCCAATCTCATCTGCAGAAACAGGCAGAAAATGCACTGAGGAATAAAAGTCAAAGTGCTGTCAAGTAGATATGATCCCAGTGCCATATTTCTCCACAGCACCCAACTACTGTTCAAGGCAATAAAAGGCTATAATGTTAGGCAATCTCCTTATTCAATTTCACAAAGGTCTTTTCAGTCGCTGTGGCCTGTCTGTCTCAATCCTTGTAAATCTCCACCTCTGTGGAGTTCCGTTTGGCAGATATCCCAAACTTGACTTCAGGTGTCCCATTGGAGATCCCATATTGGTCGTGGAGTGAGGAAAAGCTTTTGCAACCAGAGGGTGGTAGGAATCTGGAACTCAATGCCTGTAAGGGATCAAGTGTTTTAAAAAGGGGTTAGAGTAGTTAGGTGGTTGTTTTTGACTGGTGCAGACATGATGGCCAAGGGGCCTTTTGCTGTCCTGCAGATCTCTATGATTTTATGAGAATATTGCATTCTTGGTTTTGTTATACTAAAAAAAAAAGGTTTTGAAGACTACTGAGTTAAGGAAAATATCAACATTATTTTAAAAAAAAACACATCTAAGGTTGGCTGCAAGTTGCAAGAAAGAGAACAAGAGCAAATGACACTGAAGCACCTGCTGTGATGATGTACACTCTTCATTGTATAACACACCAGGCTTATTAATACCACATACTACAGAGATGTATTCTTGCTGATCCACAGCTAACATCTTAAGTTGGGAGCAATTTTCCCCCAGAAACCTCATCAAATCAGTTTGAGGTGTTTATTTAATTTCCAAAGTTAATGTACAAAGCTGCATAACTCATGAACTTGTTTTGGTCATTGCAATAAAGTTGAAAATAGCATCTTTCTGAAGCTTCAAAGATTCTAAAACATGAAACAATATCGTTAAGATAAAGCCATTTGCTGTTATCCTACCTGATAAACTGTAATTCTTTATTAAATTCACCCTGCCTGCAACAAAAATTCACAGTCTGTGTGATGAAACTGAGAGGTATCTCCAATCTTCACATTTCAGGAATCAGTCACTAGTATTTCTATACAGCATATTTATAACAATAGAACTGCTGCCATTTGCTTAAACTTTTTATAGTCTGGGGTCAATTGATAAATCTGTGATATTTACTTGTGGAGAACTATTTTTTCTCTGCATTATAAAACAATGAAACGCTGCACTATTTAAATGAAGCAAACAAGAAACAGTGAAATGACATACTGGATTTTTAAGCAACTTGCAGATGTACCAAATATGCGTTTTGTACCCAATTTCAGTGTAGGTAAGATGTGATGAGACTTTAGACACACACCAGTTAGGAGTTTCAAAACTATTATTTCTTCTCAGGATTTGGGTAATGGTGACATAGCTGCAGTTGCTGCCTGTTCTTTCGTTGCCTTGAGAAGTTGGATGTTCCTATATGGGGTTGTGGATAAAGACATGTTTGGAGCAGAAAAATAAAGAGTAGGGGAAAGGAAAATCTCCCAGAGTGAAAAGGTTTGGAATCTGGTTTTCAATATTGTTCAACGTTATGACTACTCTTAGTTACTCATTACACCTTACTGGGCTAGCACACTATTCCTAGAATTGTCACAAATGCTATAAGTTTTTTCAAAGAATGCAAAATTAACCAATTTTCATGATATACTCAGGCTAACAGAAAACACAGACCAAGTTTCTGAATTTACCCAGATCCACTACTCATTACAAATAAATATATATTAACCACAGGTGAACGGCTGTGAATAGTTGATACATAACTTTACCAGTTAAAGCTCCAATACGCTTCTAAAATTCCCCTGCAAACACATACATGCATGCATACCAAAAAAGAACATTGGTGGTATGGGTGAAAGGAAAAACCTGGGGAAATAGTTCAATGGTCCCAGGCAAGAGATGTCCACAGAATCCCAACAGTGTGGAAACAGGCTATTCAGCCCAACAAGTCCACACCAACTCTCCAGAGGACATCCCGCCCAGACTCACCCCGCCTACCCTATAACCCTGCATTTCCCACAGCTAATCCCCCTCACCTGCACATCCCTGGACACTATGGGTACTTTAGCATGGCTAATCCACCTAGCCTGCATGTCTTTGAACTGTGGCAGGAAATTGAAGCACCTACAGAAAACCCACAAAGACAGGGAGAATATGCAAATTCCACACAGGCAGTCACCTGGGGCTGGAATTGAACCCAGGTCCCTGGCATTGTGAAGTAGCAGTGCTAACCACTGAGCCACCGTGCCACCCAATTTTACTGAGATGGTCCTTTTGCATGACAGGACTTGCTGTTCTCTCTTCTCCAGATCCTTTTTACTTCTTCACAAGAAGCACAGGCAAATGATACATTAATTGCAAAGTCTCTTACTTGCTGAATAAAAACTGAAAGAAGTGAGAATGCTGTAAATCAGAAGTAAAAAGAGAAATTGCTAGAAAAACTCAGCAGGCCTGGCAGCATCTGTGGAACAAAATCGAAGACCTGCTGAGTTTTTCCAGCAATTTCTATTTTTGTTTCTCTTATTTACTGGTTCACACCCACATGTTGTTCAGTTTCCCATGAACCAGTCAGATAGTTGTTGTCAGGCTGATGGCCATTATTATTCACTACTGGTCACAACTCCACAAATCCTAGTGCCGGTCCCGGTGCTTGAACAAAGCAGCAGTCTAAACATGACTTACACTGAATTTCAGTAGCTTACTTTAAAAAAAAAAGCAATTCCTTCCACAATCCTTGGTTTTAGAAGCAGACCTTTTCCCTTTATTCATTCACAGGATGAGGGCATCACTGGCCAAGCAGTATTTATTGCCCATCCTTCATTGCCCAGGGGGCAGTTAAGAGTCAACCACGTCACTGAGGGTCCGGAGTCACATGTAGGCCAGACCAGGTAAGGATGGCAGTTTCCTTCCTCAAAGGATGTTAGTGAACCAGATGGGTTTTTCCTGACAATCAGCAATGGACTCATGGTCATCATTAGACCCTTAGTTCCAGATATTTTTATTGAATTCACATTCCACCATCTGCCATGGTGGGATTTGAACCTGGGTCCCTGGAATGTTATCCAGGTCTCTAGATTGACAGTCCAGCAATAATATCACTTGGCCATCACCTCCCCTTCAAAAGCATAAGAAAATAAAATGATATAAACTTTACATAATACAATATAAGTAAGAACTGAAGTAAGTTTACTGATGATACCAAACTGGACGAATATGACAAATTCCAAAGGAGAACATAGTCAGTACAGTGGATATTGGGTTGGCATTTTCAGTGCAGTGTAGACAAATTGGGAAGTAATATGCATTGTAATAGGAGGTAGGAATACCCCTTACATAGGAGGATTTTAAATGTAACAGGGCAAGTGGAGATCACAGTACATGGAATCATAGACTGTTAAAATGACAATAGACGTCAACAGAGTATCGAAGGCAAATGGGATTTGTGGTATCCAATGCACAGGCAAAATTAAAGCAGGGATTTAAAGGTTAAACTTGCACAAGATGTTACAAGAATTTCTCCCCAGCAGGTCACATCCAATAAGTTGTCATGCGACTATTTTAAATCTGTAGCAAAGGAAAAACCATCGACTGCAATTACAAAACTCAGCGTGGTACCTCTTCCATGATTTGCGCATGTTTATTTAGTTTAGCCTTCAGTGTTGCATATTTCCCACGCCCACCCACTCTCTGACTCACTCCTTGCACAATTGGCATCTTCTACTTCTTGATTTTTCTGCCCGAAGGCAGAACCAACCCATACTGCTACCACCTCCACCATGAGTAGGGCAAGAAGGTAGATCCCTAGAACACTACAGATGGAATGGAGCATCAAACCTCACACTGTTGGCACCAAAGTGGTCCACACCAGTCAGCCAACTGAATTAACGGGCTCCCCAAGAAGTCTGAGTTGCTGTGGCAACATGCAATTTTCGCATCACAGCACAGAACTATGAATAGTGATGATCGAGGCCCCAATTTCTTTCTATTATATGGTGACCAGAATCTCCCTTACTCTTACTGACTCCATTCGTATATTTCAGAAGGACTCACAAGTCGGTATTTATTTTTCCACATTAACAATGCTCTCAAGCCCGGGGGTGGGACTTGGACCAGGAGATAAGCATACTACCTACGGTGCCACGAAATCACCTCATGATGGCTATGCCGCAAATCAAATGCATGAGTTTTGGAAGCTAAATTTGTAAGTCGTGCCTATCATCCGCAAGCAGATCATTACCTTCAACAGAACCTCATAAGGCTACCCCCGTTGATCCATCCATCTTTCACAGATCCGATGCAATCTCACCTTCTTCAGATTCAAAAGGTTTTACCAAATCTGTACATAAAAAGGCATGCAAAGACAACAGGATGCAAGGTTTCACATTTGAAATCCTATTTGATGACAACTGAGGTGGCTATAATTACAAAAAATGTGGTAGGTCGACAAGGCAAATTATTTCTCTTCATTCAGTCATGCTCCTGTAAGTTACTTGCAGCTCAGGAGATCCTCTCAGTATTTAGGACAAGGTGAAACATTGCAACTTGAAAGGCTTTGCTCCTCAGTTCTAAATCTAGATGTGCTGGATGAATTCAGCACAAAAATCACAAGCGTATTTCCAGTCATATTAAATAGCTAACATACTGATAGTATTATCTTGCATTTACCTTAACCCTTCAAATACCTAGATGGAAGTGAGGCACATGCCTAGTCAGGTGTATTGTGCCTAGAGTCACTTCTAACATAGTCAGGACTGTGCGAATACCTGGAAGGATGCTCAGGTTTCTACCAGAATTGTCTGAACCTGTGACGTGTTAACATTATACACCCCTAACAGCTAATGTGTCACTCTGCCTGCAAACCTGCAATACATAGATCCACCATAAATAATGGCTTGCCACTCATGGAAGATTGTGTGTTCAGCTGGAACAGGAGACCAGTCCTGGTGTAGTTTAAAGGACCAGGTGCTTAAGTAGGAGACAATGTAATCTTCTTCTGCAAATTCTCTGCAGGTATTCTAAAGTCTTTCTGGAGGTACCTTTACAAGTTCCTGGATTTTGTGAGGGGTATTATAGCACCCTTATTGGAAGGGCTGAAGATTTAATGATGTGCCTACAAGGCTGCAGCATGTCTGCAAGCAGCAGTTGTGCCACTTGAGTCATCTGGGTGACAGAGAGATAGGCCAGAAGCTGCTGAGAGGGCAAGCTCTGCATGATGCCCACAGCCAATTTGAAGCTAGCATCATCTGTGCTCTTTGGCAATAACAGGAGACTGTCTGGATAGCCAGATGATATACCCAGTATCTTCACATCCATACTCGTAAACATTCTCCTTATACCATTCAATCAAGGTGCTCAGCAATGTTCCCTGTAGCAAAAATCATCTGCAAACTCATCCCCACATGAGCTGACATGTGAACCATTCGCCTCCTCCAAAGTAGCTGCAGTCCACTGATGCTGGTGACTCACAATGTAGATATCAATTCTGTAATTGCTTCTAAGGCATGTGCAGTGCCAACACCTGAGCTGATTGTTGTATATTTCAGACCAAGTGATGGGGCCTCTTAACCAGTGCTGCGCTGATTCTCTTTCCTCTGCTGTGAATTTTTTTTTACCGGCTTTGCAGATAATAGTTGTTGGGTGTCAAAAAAAACCCAGAAAATCATAATGTAAAAGATTAAGGTGGAGTAAGGGAGGAGTGGAATTGGGAAGCACGAGGCCCATGATCAGTAGCATGAGTTTGAGTTGAAAAAGCGTAAGGTAAAAACACACTGTAATCCTCAATATTCTTAGAAATGCCAGATATTACAGGCTGTGTCATAACCACAAAGCAGAGAGTCATCACTTCCATATAGCCCAGCAGAGACAAATGCTCTTGTCACCCATCAGTTCTGCACTATTCATCCCAGTATTTGTCTGGGGTCTGACCAGTTCTTCACTATCTTTCAAAGAAGAACATGTGAATTAGCCCCTCGAAACTACTCTGCCATTCAAGAAAGTCATGGCTGATTTGTTTCTTTTGAATTGCACATTCCCAATTATATACCCCATAACTGTTGATTAGATAGACTAGACTATCAAGAGTTGATCTGGCTTCACCTTAAAAATATTCAATGACTTTGTCTCCACCTCCTTCTGAGGTAGAGAGTTCCAAAGTTGCACAACTCTTTAAGATAGTTCATTTTCCCCTCTCATCTGTCCTAAAAGTGATTTTAAAACACCTAGTTCCTAACTCACCAATAAGAGGAAGCACCCATTTCCATATCTACCTTATCAATACAATTCAAGATCTTACAAATTTCATTCAAGCTTCCCCTCACTCCTCTAAACTCGGTGGAGAAAAACTTAGTCTGTCCATTGGGGTTGCCTTCATTCCCAGCACATGATACTCCTTTAAAAAACTACAATAAATTGGTTAAACATGATTTTCCTTTCACAAAACCATACTGATTTTTTCCAATGACTTTGAAACATTCTAAGTGTCCAGCTATAGCCTCCAGAATGATCATTACTAACACATTTGCCATGACAGATGTCAAGCTAACTGGCCAATAGATTCCTGTTTTTTGCATCCACCCTGTTCGAATAATGGGGATATATTTGCTATTTTCCAGTCTGGTGGCATCTTTTGAGAGGCCAGGGAATTTTGGAAAATTAACACCGACATATGAGCTACCTCATTTAAGACCCCAGAATGAAGTCCATGGGGACACAGAAACCTAGGAGCTTACAGTTCCATCAGTTTGCTCAGTTTCACTTCCCTGGCGATTGTAATTTCAAAACGTTTGCCTCTTCTTTCCACTTCCTGATTTACAGCTATTACCGGGATGTTTTCTCTGTCCTCTGTAGTGAAGGCAGAAGCGAAAGATTGTTCATTTCATCTGTCATTTCTTATCTTATGTCCAGTATTACCGTTAGCTGGGATCAAGTCAGATCCCAGAATGAAATCAGGCTTGATGCATCACATTTAATTTTTGCAGTTTGTTACCTTGCTTGTTAGTCACTGAAATATGGTCACATGAGCCTGCAGATATTCTTTAACAGCATAACAAAAGTATAATATACAAACAAAAGAAAATACAAACAAATCTGTACAAATAGAAAGATTTTGAAACACACATCAAAACAAATTTTTAACCTGTCTCACAACACCATCCATTCCAGAGACTTAATTCCAAAGAAATGTCGCACATCACTACCAAGTTGAATATTTCAATCCCAAATTTTCTTGGCTTGGAAGCTCCACAGACCAGAATTCACTCTTGTTGGAGGCAAAAGGTTCCTGTCAACTGAACTGAAAGAAATCCTACTAGAATAAAACTTCTTTTCCCTGTTAAAATCAACCTTTGTTTTCTTCTTAACAGAGTTAAACGAAATTTAATAGTTTGTTCTGTTTACCCTGCCTGTCACAAACATAAAAGTACAACCATCTTGTCCATTAACACTACAGGGTCTAGCAGGCACTTGGCTGTAGTAGTGTGTTTCTTTGGCACTGATACAGTAGGTCACTGTCCAAGATTAAATTCCCGACCTTTTAAAAAATCTTTCACAGAACCATCTCACATCCATCTGCCTCTATTTTAAAACACAAATCTGAAAATGTATTATACATGTTTATTTTCTATATTAATACCCAATTTTCACTCTCTGGAGGTCCAACACTCACTTTGCTTCCATGTCATGTAGAAACTCTTGTCGTCTGTTTTTACATTTTGAGCCAGCTTCCTCCTATACTCTAAGTGCTTTAGACTGATTAACCTTTTAGCCATTCTCTGCCATTTCATTATATTCTGACTAACACAATGCTGACAAGAAATAAGCAAGTGATGGAGAGAAAATATTTTTACTAGATAATCTCAATCTCTAACAAACAAATAAATGAATGAATTTTAAATATCAATTTTTAAGAGTGTCCGCCTGAAAACCAGAAAAACTGAAGAAGAAATTAATCTTTAAGTTTATTTAGCTCTAAGGCAAGGTATAAACCAGGTAGCCTGATATATATTTGAACAGAATGAGGATGATGAAAGCA
The DNA here is from genome assembly GCA_024137785.1 of Ginglymostoma cirratum. NCBI lineage: Eukaryota > Metazoa > Chordata > Chondrichthyes > Orectolobiformes > Ginglymostomatidae > Ginglymostoma > Ginglymostoma cirratum. The sequence continues at coordinate 20,517,779 of JAHRHZ010000019.1, forward strand.
AAAGGGAACATTGGTTGACCCATGATATATTGCCCTTTTTGTGTTTGTCATTTAAAATCTCATTTCTCGAGACTACAATTTATAAGAATTGAAATGTATGATCTTTGCACTGCCTCACATCAGAACAAACAATAGCTAGCTTTTCATTTTCAGCATTTGACATTTACACTTGAAGAATTATAAAGATTGCTTCCTCATGTGCCTAGGTATCCACAATGACCTGTCTACATTCAGATGGCTCATGAGGCTTGAGGGCATTTTATATTTCAATTTAATTGCTTTCATCTGCTCTTGAAATATCCTCTTTTGCTGAATATATATCAAAGGCAGCATCAAAAGCCTGCTGCCAGTTAATCATTGTTGACATAGATAGGTTTCAGAACCAGAAGCAACCTGGCATATGTGCTATTGACACACAAGGACTAGGTAAAGCAAAGCTAAATTTGCTTTGGCTTTCTCATCAACTGCATGTTAGCTCACTGTAAAATTCCTTCAAGAATACCTGAAGCCAAAATACTTAAAAATATTGATCTCAGAGTGTGCAAGGCCCTAGTAAGGTCACATTTATGGCTGAAGTCTTCTTAGGTGGGAGTTAACAGAGGCTTGATGGTGGAATGGAAGATTCAAATTGGGTAGATTGCAGAGTTGTGGGGAATTTGTAGGGTTGAGGGACAGTGAGGGTGCACCCAATTGCAGAGGTGCCTCAAGCAAACAAGCACCTGGATCCAAGAGATAGATGGTTTGGCACTTTTCTCCAGAATCTGGCAAGATCTCACCTCAATATAGTTGTTGGTTTGCCAAAATTCTAGAATCAGAGTTAAAGTTGAAAAATTGGACCACAACGAATCTTCCAGCATCAGTCTCACTCACTAACCAGTCTGTCTGGAATGGGTTTAGCTGGAAGTGGGTTTGAGTAAAAGGATTTTCAGACTTTAAACCCAATCTAATTCAGGCCAACTACTTCTCAGTTAAAATTCTGCCCATATTCTTCTCGCCCTGCTGTCAGCAGATGGTGATGGTGGATCTATTCCTGCAACTGTTACAGCGCATGTATTAATAACAGTCCCACAATAGGGAAATCCAAACTTTGACCCAGCAAAAATGAAGGATTAGCAATGTATATGACTTGTAGAGGAGTTGCAAAGCATATTTTCATTCAGGAGATGGCAGATTTCTCTGCGCATTTATTGCTGGCCATAGTCTTTTCAAATATTCTTGTACTTGCCCTCCCCACTGTAAGGAAAAACATCAGGATAGCAAAATAGTACTTGCCTTATCTCCACAAGTGCATTACAATTGCTATCCATTCGCAGATTCTAATAGCAGTTGGTGTGATGATTATTACAAAAAATGAGGAAAATACTTGCATTTGTAGAGCATCATCTTACACCTTCATAGCTTTGTCATTGATAATTCATGAATACTGCTGGAATATTAATATTTTCTAATAACTGTGTTCTAGATGAAGCATTCTTGAAAACTACAACAAGGAAATTTTCTACAGAAAAATCGTGGTCCCAGCAATTGCTAAAGTGCTACAAGCAATGATGAAATGATATTTCTGGAGCAAAGAAGTTCACTACCAGCGAAAAAATGAAGGTCAGAACTAACGTGCATAAAATCAAATCAGCTGAAAGTGCTTTTGCTGAATTAGTCCTCCAACTGTCAATTGCATCTTCATTCTCATGGCACTTAGCAATTACTATTATGGCACAAAAAGTGCTTTTTATCATAAAATAAATTAAGTCCTTAAGAATAAAAGTCTTACTGAAGCACCTGTGAAGTTATTAATATAAATATGTAAGGGCAGAACACAAATCCAGCGCCAGGTTATGGAAGATTTATAGAACATTGAAAACATTTTTAAAGGAACTTGGCTTGTTTCTGAATCTTTCACACTATATAGTCTGTCACTGTTGCGACTTAGTTTAACATACTTTGTCATCCTGCTTCTGGTACAAACGAACAATTTGGTTAAAATATGAAAACGTTCAATCACCTCCCACCTCTGATATTAGTAATGTTGAGAGGGAAAGAATAGAAAGAACTTGCATGTAAATGGCATAGCATTTATATGAAACAGCACAGCCTAGTTCAACAATAGCTTTCTTTTCTACAGTATCTATTTTTACAGAGCCACAGACAGTTCGCAGAGTACCATCAGATGCTATATGTTCAGGGACATAGGCCAGGCTGCAACATGAATAGGCAAGGTGAGTAGGTGAGGCAAGGGAAAATTATGAACAAAGAAATGGAGTGTTTGCCGTGCCATTTCATACACAATTTCACCTAGGTGAAGGATAAACAGGAGTTTCACATTCTCACTTATATAAAAGATGTGGGGCATCATGCTAATTCCACACTTTGAAGTGTCTGTAAAATTCAACTTGCTGCTTTACAGCAATGGTCATACCAACTATGATTTTGTGAATGCGTACAGCCAGTGAGACCTGTAAAACAATGATAGACAGAATCCGCAAACTGTATGCAATTTCTATGCAATCCAATAATTGTAGGAAATGAATGCAACTCACTACTTCTGATTAATTGCCATTCTGCACTGCAAACAGAATCATTCCATTTATCAAATCAGGACATAGAAGAGACACAGTCCATCAGGCTGTCTGCAAAGTTCAAAATAACTCTTTTATTCACGTCAATTATTTCCTATGCCAAACATGTCCAATATCTTTCCGTAATTTGTCAACACCATTCCCCTCCATTAGACGTACACTCAGTCCGGTCTAATATTAAACTTTTGAAAAACAGTAGTTCAATTACAAAACTACACAATCACCTTCTCGTTCTGAAATTAAGGGGAGGTTTGGCCTAGCCCCCACCCCCACTTATCTTGAAATATGGTTGGGGGGGGGTATAATGTGCAACACTCGTGGCTGACCCTCCCACCTCTTTGTGAGTTCAAGTCTTTCTTCTAATTTGGAAAAGGAAACTCTAGCTCAGAGCAACTTACTTTTGCTTCCCACCTCCCTTTTGCCATTCTCCTACCTAAATTTAAGATAGGTAGCAGAACTAAGTCCAGCGAAAAATCTTAATCACTTTTTTAAGAATTTGGAATTATGTCTAAAATATCATTAGATTCAGTTTATCTTGAGCATAGAATTGCAGATATTTTACCCTTGTAATTGAGGCACCTAATCCAAGGTATTAATTTGACTGTCTTTTGGTTCACCTTCCCTATCCCCTCTGTGGCATATTAGTCAGAACTGCACACTGTACTCCATTGCTTTTAACTAGTTCATTGTCACAACCTGAAAGTTATTCTGTACAATTCTGGTGGTTCACTCTAAGATTCTGCAGGCCCCATTTATTATCCTTATGAAATAAAAGCTGTCTGAATTGATGATAACAAGCATGGGGCTGGATGAACACAGCAGGTCAAGCAGCATCATAGGAGCAGGAAAACTTGACGTTTCGGGCCTAAACCCTTCTGATGTTCATCCAGCCCCATGCTTGTTATCTCGGATTCTCCAGCATCTGCAGTACCTTTTATCTCTGTCTGAATTGATATTATCTCTCTGAAGAAATAGCTCTGTCAGGTGGCACCTACTCAATTCATTTTAGAGCTTAACAATAATGGTAATTTAATTATCATCGTCATCACCAGAAAAATTGAGCGGATGTCCCTCAGGGTAGCGTTCTTGGCCTAACCATCTCCAGGCACTTCTGCAATGACATTCCCTCTTGATGACTGCACACCATTCACAGCTCCTCAGATGCTGAAGCATTCCATGTCCAAATGTAGCAAGATCAGCACAATTTCTAGGCTTGGCTTGATAAGTGACAAGTAACATTTTCACAACACAGCTGCCAGGGAATGACCATCTCAAAGAAGAAAGAATCTAAGCATTGACCTATAACATTCTATCCAATTACCAAATTCCTCCAATAATATCCTGGAGGTTAACATTGACTAGAAAGCGAAATGGACGAACATTATAAATACTGTGGATCCAGGAGCAGGTGAGGGGTTAGGGGTTGTGTGGCAGGTAATGCAACTTCTGTCTCCTCAAAGCCTGTAAACAATCTAGAAGGCACAAGTAGGGACTGTGACAAATACACCACACTTGCCTGGATAAGTGCACATCCTGCAACACGCAGGAAGCTGACAGCATCCAGGATAAAGTAGCCTGCTTGGCTGACATCACATTACAAACAACAGTTTCCTACATCACTGATGCTTAGTAGCAGCAGTGTGTACAATCAACAAAATGCACAGAAGTTCAACAAAACCCCTTAGACAACACCTTCTAAACCTAATCACCATCAGGAAGGACAAGGACAGCAGATATATGGGAGCACCACCACTTGCAAGTAGGGCCCAAGTCACTACCATCCTGACATAGATCACCATTCTTCACTGTCACTGGGTTAAACTCCCTCTCTTGTGGATGTATCTACACCAATTGGACTGCAATGGCTCAAAAAGGCAGCTCACCAACACCTTCTCAGGACAATCAGAGATGAACGGTAAATGCCCAGACAGAGAAGTCCACATTTCCTGAACAAAAATATGCTTTCATGCATCATGTCTCAAGGTGCAAGGCTTCTGATATTTTACTTAGTACATTGTTTATTTTACTTGATGGAGTACTGCAGTGTAAACACATCCAGTTAATTTAGTTGTGGTTCCAAGTAAACACATTTATGAAAAACATATGCTTGCTGATAGAGCGCAAGGAGCATTGTAAACAAATACTTGAACTTTAGGCGCAACTTTATTATTGCAGGACGACAGGGAGGAACAGGAGCAATACAGTTCTGAAGCCAGGAAATAAGGTGACCTTGCAGGAGTCAATCTAGCAAATGACAAATGGGAAGGAATTTGGGTTTAACAGGTGGGGGGGTTGGTGTTCGTATGGGTGTTTCCCCTGCTGCAGTAGGTCCCTCCATTAAGTATAAAGTGGCCAAGCAGGAGGGAACCATTGCAAGCTGCAGATAGCCCATCAGGATACAATTGGCAGCCTGTCTATGAGACACAACTCCCTCAGTGGTCATAGATAGCCATTAATTGACCTAATAGCCACCATTAAGCCTCAACTTCCCCACAGACAGGAAGCCAAGACACAGAAAGCCAACTCAAAAAATCTTTCCCAGGCCAGATTTAAATGGGGGATCAAGATCTCACATCTTATCAACCTATCTAACAGCCTCCACTACTTCCCAGCCCATACAAACAAGAGGCGGGGGAAAGCATTAACATGGCTATCTGATGCGTTCAATTGAAGAAATGACATTACACCAACTGGAGACATAAAGAATGTCTCTGGTATAGTGCCCAGGTGAAGTACATTAATAGTGGCAGACAACAGCTACCCTCCAGCCACGTAAGCAGCAACAACAGGGTATGCTTATTTGCTGACTTTAAGATAATGAAATATCTTATGCCGCTTCTCAAAGCATGTTAAAACAAATTCAGAACTGCATCAAATGAGATATCAGGGCAGATGACTAAAAGCTTGATTAAGAAGTTGAGTTTCATGAGTGTCTTAAAAGAGGAAAGAAAAGTGTAAGGAGGGAGCTCAGGAATGTAGGTCCTTGGTATCTGAAAGCATGACTACCAATCATCAAATGATTAAAATCGGAGATGGTCAAGAGGCCAGAATTCGAGGAACAAATGTATCTCAATACAAGAGATAAAAGGTACTGCAGATGCTGGAGAAGGTTGTGGGACTGAAGGTGATTGCTGAATTGGGGCATGGCACAGTTGTGAGCCAAGAAGGGTCTGGAAACAAAAGTGAAAATCAAGGCGTGGCTTAAATAATCATAATGTATATCAACAAGGACAGGGATGAATACATGCAAAGCAGGACACAGACTTCTGAGTTTTAGCTGCCCTCAGGTTTACAGAGATGCTTAGCAGGTCTGGCAGCATCGGTGAAGGAGAAAACAGAGTTAATGTTTAGGGTCCGGTGACCCTTCCTCAGAACATTGCAGAACCCCAGTTCTGAGAAAGGGCCACCGGATCCGAAATGTTAACCCTGTTTTCTCCTTCACAGATGCTGCCAGACCTGCTGAGCTTCTCCAGCAACTTTGTTTTTGTTCCTGATTTACAGCAACCGCAGTTCTTTCAGTTTTTATCAGGTTTACAGATGGTGGACTGTCAAGGGTCAATTAGGAACTCCTTAACACAATAACATATAGGAACAGAAGAAACCCATTCAGCCCATTGAGTCTTCTCCACTACTGAATAAGATCTTGGCTAATCTGATAATCCTGAAATCTCATTTCTTGCCTCTTTCGCACAACACTTGATTCCCAAACTGATTATATATCTGTCTGTTCCAGCATGGAATGTACTTAATAACAGCCTCTAAAACCTTTTGCAGTAAAGAATAACACAGACTAATTACCATCTGAGAGACGAAACTCCTCCTTGTCTTTGTCCTGACTGGCAATGCCTTACTCAGAGACTGCACTCTAGCCCTAGAATCTTCCTACAAGGAACTGGACAAGTGTCCAAGGAAATAAAGGTGTGAATGAGAGCTACAGTAGCAGAAAAACTGAGAGAGGAGCAGAGTCAGACCATTGTACGGAGATGGAAATAGGCTATCTTAGAGATGGCATCAATGTACAATCAGAAGTTCAGACATTGGCAACTCCATCTATCATAATCTCAAGCTCATTCCACTCACTGATAACTCAACAACATCTTATCTAAATCAGGGAAAATAAACCTGACCACTGAAAGAGAACTGGTAATAACATCTGGAACACTGTACACAAAATAGGCAAAATACCATGTCATTCTGATTGTATTAGTGTTTGCTGGAGCTTATTGTAACTCTTGATATTCAAGATTTCAGGTCTAATGGTTTTGCAAAGATTATTCAAATTTATGAAACCCTGCAGAAAATTGTTCTGAGGAAGGGTCACTGGACCCAAAACGTTAACTCTGATTTTTTCTTCACAGATGCTGCCAGATCTGCTGAGCTTATCCAGCAACTTTGTTTTTGTTCCTGATTTGCAGCATCTGTAATTCTTTCTGTTTTTATTTAGAAAATTGCCAATGCCTGCAATTAAGTTGAATATTCAACAAAATTGGAATCAATTACCAAGCCACCATTTACACTGAAAAGGAAGTAAGGTTAATATACTTAGATTGCTCATTTATCTGAACCAGACGAATTTCTGGCACTTTCTGTTCCACCCGAACCTCTTGTTAATCTATGCTATAATCCCTTTAGAAACTGGTAATTTATAAAAGAACATGTTTCCCACCAAGCCAATGGGAAAAAAAGCCAATGGATAAGATTTTATTTTTTAAAACTTTTACTATAACATACCAACTAAAATTATAATCACTAATAGCAGGCAATGAGTATTCTAAACAAAAAAAGATAAAGTCATTTTTAATAGTTGATACAACAAAAATGTGCATCAAGTAGATACAAAAATCCCCACTACTTGCAACAAAATGTGGAATTACCTACAATTTCAGTCTTTTTGACTTAGCTTCCATTTTGTAGGATCTTTCGCTTAATCCTAATCAATCCTTTTTCCCATGAATCACATTAACTGGCAGTTATATTCCATCTGAAGGTCCCAAGAAAGGATAACCCCACATGTTGCATGCCTCTGATACATAGATCATACAGTTCGGTGTTACAGAGTCCTCAGTGGTCCCCTTCTCTAACCTCCTTCAAAATGGTGGGGGGAATGCTGGCAACACAGAAACAGCAGCAAATGTTTTTTTTCCTAACAAAGAAAATGTGCTTTTCCAGGCACAAGGCTTATCACATTCAACTGACAGTGATGTTGAATTGCAATTGGCAAAGATATAGCATTCTGACATGGTTTTTAGTAGCACAGCATGTACTTTTGGATATTTCAGCAAATAATTCAATAGTTCATTTAAATCTCCACTTATTAATTATCTACGCCCTTTCAGATGGGATTAATGGATCCACTCAGACAGAACTAAAGTTGCTGTTGAAGTCTCATTTCCTCTTCATGCAATATACATTAGTGCAATGTCAAGCCTTCTCCCACATACTTTCTTCATTGCTCAAGATCACTACTGTGACAAGGCTAGTCAGCTATCAGCTGCCTTTATAAAACCTTCTCTCGCAGGCAAAGAAGAATCAGACTCAGACTTTCTTTTTCAGGCAGTTTCCCTTTATTTACTTTCATTTAGGAATTTTGAGTCAAGTGCTTTAAATTGCTTTTACAATGCGCTCGTCAAGAGAAAAAAAAAATGCATTTATGTAGTGCTTTCCATGTTGTCATTAATCTAGAAAATGTCACCAGATCTCTGGAGTTGGGTTTGAAACAAAGGTTTTCAAACTGAGAATTGGATGTACCAACAATGAGCAGAGATTAGGATCTCTTGTATGCTTTTTGTCTCCATACTTTCAGATGACAAAAATATGTACAAAGACAAAATCGATATGTAGAAGTAACACCAACATTTTGAACTAAATTATCTGATCAAGTTCAAGCCACACAACATAAAACATTTCAGGAGGAAGCAAAGCTTCAATCTTAATCAAAGATGTTAGTAATAATTTATTTGGAAAAGAAACCAAGCAAAACAAGTTAATTAATAACTAAGCATTAACAAGTATATTTAGTTCATTTACTGTGTACCTTTCTCAATTCATTATTCTTGAGCTCACAGTATTTAATGTATGCAGCAGAATCTTGCTGAACAGCTAAAGAGTCCACAAGAGTCCTGTGTCAAATTAAAATCAGAAGTACAGAAGCCAGCATCTGTGGCGAGAAAGCAGAGTTAATATTACGAGTTCAGTGATCCTTCTTCAGATGAAAGGTCACTGAAGAAGGATCACTGAACTTGAAACACTAACTCTGCTTTCTCTCCCCAGATGCTGGCAGACCTGATGAGTTCCTCCAGTAATTTGTTTTTGCTTCAGACTTCCAAGCATCTGCAGTTCTTTGTTCTTTACGAGTCCTGTACCTCCTCTTTGTGGGAAGGCCTGCTGCCTTAATACCAATCAGGCTCTCAACCAGAAGCATCCTTCCTATGTTTACCCTGTTTTGTCCCATTAGAATTTTATAGGTTTCTATGAGATCTCCCCTTCTCCACCCCACCATTCTTCGAAACTCAGTGAATATAGTCCGAACTGATCCAAGATCAAGGACGGCAGGAAGTGCTTCCAGCCAAACTGAGGACTACAGTCCTTCATTGCTCAACAGCTCTATCAGCAAAGTGCTGGCTGCTGCCAGTAATGTACCTCTCACCCTCACCAACTCCAGCCATGGCTCCTTGTAGCCTAGAATCACTGACAAACTCTTTTCACTGCTGGGTGATGGCAGAAAGTGGTGGTCTGACAGAAGACTCCACAGCAGCGAGGGCAGAGGGTTGTCCTCTGTAGGCACGTCCCATTTTCCAAAACTGATTCCCTGATTGGGCAAGTGCCAAATACCTTGGAACACGAGATCTCTCCCTGAAGTCGACAAACAACTCCCAACAGGATCTTAGATAACAAGGTGTGGAGCTAGATGAACACAGCAGGCCAAGCAGCATCATAGGAGCAGGAAAGCTTGACGTTTCAGGCCTAGACCCTTCATCAGGAATG
>JAHRHZ010000019.1:20532335-20578407 GCA_024137785.1 Ginglymostoma cirratum
AGCTCTACACCTTGTTATCTCAGACTGCAGCATCAGCAGTTCCTACTATCTCTCGAGGTTAAATCATTTTTGCTTCCCCTGCCTTCCCTAAGGGAAGTGCCTGTGAGGAGCAGCTAGGCTCCACTGTTATATAGTGGCCCTGAAGGGTGATCATCTGTGACTAATGTGGCATTGGGGGCTATTAGCTGAGACAGCACTAATGACATGGACAAGCTGTGCAGTAACTTTGAACGTGATTTCCCAGGAGGATGACATGACACCAATTTGGGTCCTGTCCAGTTGAAAACCTAACTGCAACAGTTTCAGCTTCAGGAGATGCAGGGAAGTAGGAAACAACTCTAGGTCACAAAACTGGGACGGAAACTTGGGCCATCGAGTCAAAGTGTCGCTATCATTATGAGACACTTCTTTACATTAACATCTATGCTGTCTTAATTCTACATAGATAGTCACCTTAACAGAACCACAATGGAGATATGAAGCTGAGTTTAAATCTAGTGTCACATGACACACCCTGTTTACATTATTTTTATACATCCCATTTACTGAAATAACAAATCCTGCAGATAATATTTAAAGATTTACAATCAGTTCCTGTATTGACAAACATTTGATTTTGGAGTTTGTGATGTGTTTCAATTGCGACACACAGTATCTTAATATAGATATGATCATTGGCAGAAATTTTAACTTCATAATTAGACAAAAGACATCAAGAATGAAACAGTTGGTAGGTAAGGTATCTTGGGATGCTTCATAATGCTGGAAATGTGAAAGTTGGCAGACTTGAAAATGTCGTAAAAACCAAAAGAACTGCGGATGCTGTAAATCAGGAACAAAAACACAGTTGCTGGAAAATCTCAGCAGGTCTGGCAGCATCTGTGAAGGAGAAAACAGAGTTAACGTTTCGGGTCCGGTTCTGAGGAAGGGTCATCGGATGCGAAACGTTAACTCTGTTTCCTCCTTCACAGTTGCTGCCAGGCCTGCTGAGCTTTTCCAGCAACTTTGTTTTTGCTCCTGAAAATGTTGTAACCTTGCCCAAATTTCATTAAATAATAAAAAGGAATAATGCATCTTAAACATAGTGCTAATTGTTTTAATCATTAACCTCATGACTGCACCTTCTATAAATCAGATATAATTCTGTCCACTGGAAGAAGAAATAAAACACAAACTGAAGCTGTACCATGCACACACAATTTTCCAGTTTCAAGATTAGTTCTAGGCTTGGGAATTGGATACTGGCTGAAAGGAAGTGAAATCCTCGTGAGTACCCACCTAATAAGCCTGGTGGTAGAACCAAGGTGATTTTGGTTTCCCTGCCCAAGTATGGTAAAGAGCCCTGAGTCTGATTCCTCACCCAAATGGCAACTCACCTTTATGAAGGGCAGCAATGTTATCAGCTGAAAGTCTAAGGTAAATTGGGGTGGGGGAAGGAGGCTATCCATGGGGTTGAGGAGAAGGCAAAAGTGTGAGTGACAATACAAGCCAGTTTCCAGGTCACTTAAAGACAGCCCGTTTGACTAATCTGAGCCTGAAGAGCTGACCGCAGCTTTCATCACCATACTTGCATACTGAATTGCAAATGGTGGATTTACAAGGGAGAGAGAGCAGGAAATGGAAATCTTCACATGGTGGTTTAAAGCCACTGGAATAACGTTGCCAGGGTTGGAGGGTTTGAGCTATTGATGGAGGCTGAATAAGTAGGGGCTATATTCCCTGGACTGTTGGAGGCTGAGGGGTGACTTTATTGGGGTTTATAAAATCATGAGGGACATGGTTAGCTTGAACAGTCAAAAGTCTTTTCCCCAGTGTAGGGGAGTCTGAACTAGAGGGCATAGGTTTAAGGTGAGAGCGGACAGATTTAAAAGGGACCTAAGGGGCAACGTTTTCAAGCAGAAAGTGGCATAAGTTTGGAATGGACTGCCAGAGGAAGTGGTGGAGGCTGGTACAATTAAAACATTTAAAAGGCATTTGGATGGGTATATGAATAGGGAGGTTTAGAGGGGTATGGGCCAAATGCTGGAAAATGGGACTAGATTAATTTAGGATATCTGGTAGTCATGGACAATTTGGACTGAAGGGTCTGTTTCCGAAATGTATATCTCTATGACTCTATGAGTAGTAATCCAAAGGAGGCGAGGTTACATCTGAGGATCCTACCATTATGGCTGATGGAATTTAAATTCAATTAACACATCTGGAATTGAAGATTAGTCTCTTTACTGACTGTGAGGTTGTTACGGATTGTCATAAAAATCTAATTGGGTTCACAAATGCCCTTTAGGGAATGAAATCTGCCTGGTCTGGTACTCCAATCCTTTAGCAATGCGATGGACTATTAACTGCCCTCTGAAATGGTCAAGCATACCACTCAGTTCAAAGGCAATTAGGGATGGGCAACAAATGCTGGCATGCCACCTACCTTTCCCAGCTCCACACTTCCTCTCTCTATTTTTTCTGAGCTCCCTTCCCCCTCCCCATTTCTGAAAAAGGGTCCCGACCCAAAACGTCAACTTTCCTGCTCCTCCAATGCTGCCTGGCCTGCTGTGTTCCTCCAGCTACACACTGTGTTATCTCTGACTCCAGCATCTGCAGTTCTTGCTATCTCCAAATGCTGGCCTTGCCAGTGTGGTCCACATCCCATGAAAAAATGAATAATTTATCTTTTCCATTCTGCACTGCAAAACAAGACGCCCACAGATAGATTGTGCCGCATGGAGATATATGATCATGCAGGAAAATAAATCCTACTCTTTCCCAATAAAATTGAAGACCTTGAAAAATTACCAAATCCTCATGCTTAAAATATGCTTTGCTTTGTTAGCTGTTCAGTCTTAGCAATTTCAGGTTAAAAACACCCTTAAGCATTGCACTGTGAACTATTATTTATGCAAAAATATTAACACCGTGAAAGCCTCTTAACAAAAACAGCCTACAGGGAGAGAAAATGCTCCTACTCACCACTTATTTCCACTAAATAAACAGTGTGAACTGAATTGGCAGCATTCACAAACTGGATTAGAGTATGAACCTGGTGAAATTTGTCACATGTAATTGAGTTGTCTTGGGTACTAGAAGCAGGGTCACGATTTGCAAATTGCTTGCACCCATTCAACTGAAGTGTGGGGTACTCTGAAATTTTTGTCTACCTACCTAATTTTGTTTGCTATTGGAGCAACCCTATTTTGTTCTTTGAGTTGGCTTGAGCTTCAGCACACAGCAGGGGCACTGGACAATACTGTTTGGCATATTGCACAGTCCAGACAGTTCACTCTTCTCAGCTTATTATTGGAACACAGGGCTTTTGTGACACAATGACAGTGTCTCTACTCCTGAGCCAGGACATCATCTCTGAATGGGTCCCTGCAAACGTGAAATCATGGCTGATGGCAAATTATCCCATGAGACCCAAAGGATGTCTTAGTCGGCAAGGGAGAGGGCTTCTCCCTGTTGTGAAGGCCATGGTGAACTGAAGAGGGACAGTTTTTCTCTGACTGGTAAAGAACAGGCCTGAAGAAACATCCTGAAGAGGGAATGGGACCATGTAACACAAAATGTGAATGCCTTACATTGTAGATGACACAGTAATGTAAGAAAAGGTGTTTGAGGTCTATGAAAACATCATCACAATGCATTGCATACCCATTACACCAATAACCAGCCCCTCACTCTGTCATTGCACCATCACTCTGCCAGCAGCACACCCTGGCATTAAAAGTGCATGCCAAACATTCATATACTTCACCTCATCTATGCAGGACGACCAAATCTCCCAGTCCCATAACTGCCTCCAAACCCCTCAAACTATTTAGTTGTAGCAGGCCAGCATGGTATCATTTAATCACCAACACTTTCCTTTCAGAGAAAATTACCCATGATGTTCATAATTTCATAAGAGATAGGAGCATATGTAGGTCATTCAACCCATTCTGTCATTCAATGGGATCATGGCTGATCTCATAATCCTTCCTTTTCCCTAAAACCCTTTGACTCCCTTAATGATTAAAAATCTGTCTATCTCAGCCTTGATAAACTTGATGACCAGCCTCAGCAGCCCTCTACCGTCAAACCCACCAATGGGGAAGCATAAAATCCAACACAATGAACCCATGTACAAAGCTGTAAGTAGCTTATAATGAAACTCTAATTTCATAACTGGTTACTTGGTGAAGTTCTGTTCTACTCAGGTCATTATTTGAGCTACATCAAGCAAGGAGATGGCAACTGAAGACTCCATCATCTCCTCACAGAGAGAAAGAAAATCAAAGATGACAATTATGCCAGTGGCCAATTGCAAAGGAAATTGGAGGCAGTGTAGGAGAGGGCAAGATACCTCGAATCTTGGAACCAAAGGGTCATATATATGGACAAAAGGCTCATAAGACTGAAGTGTCAGTCAGAGCATTGAGTCCATTGTGTTATAGCTCTATCTTCAATTCATCATTTTTCCGAACAAACTCTATGTTTAGAGTAGCAACGGCCTCAAGCACTGATGAATAAACTACATGTAATATATAGAAACGATGGAAGGCATGTTCTTAACAGAGGTAAAACCTACACATTTGAAAATGCTCTCTACAAATAGGGAACAGAACTGAGAGGAAAGGATTCATCTATCAATAAACACTGCAAGTTAGCAAAGCCGGGGAAAAAAAACAAATTCTACAGATTGCTGTGTTGTTTTTGTTGAATGTTTTCACTCATATAAGAATGTATTCTCATTTTCTTAGTCTGTTTGTTGTATCTCCACAATATAAAATACCTTTTGACTACACAGGCACAGTGCTCTTCAGGTTATAAATGCATACGTTACATTTCCACAGCACAGTCCACTCTGAACAAGCACTTACTTATAAAAAGGACAAAGTAAATATTCTGTATCTGAGCACACATAGCTTTCAAAACAAAACAGATGAACTAATAGTACAACAGAAATAAATAAATACAATCTGATAGCAATTACAGAGACATGACTGCAGAATGACATAGATTAGGACCTGAGTTGAGAAAGGAACTTTAGGAAGAATAGGAAGCTAGGAAATGGTGCTGGGTGGCCTTGTGAATTAATGATGGCTTTTGCATTCGACAAACAACTTGGTAAAAAGCACTGATTCTCACTCTGCACTACTCCCAAGGTGACTACAAATGTTAATGGTTTAGTCAAATATGAAAAGTCCCCAATTTACCTGTCTGATGGAATAGGGGTAGTAGAGATCATTCCCTAGGTTCCTGTACGTAACAAGAACTATTTTTAATGAAATAAGTTCCAGCCACAAGAAAACAAAACTATGAACTATCGACATATCTCTACTAATTGAAATTCAATCATCCTTTTAAAACACCCATGCACATATACAGATACACAATAACAAACAAAAATCATTGCTTTAGGGGTGAAGGTAAAAGCAAATTGGGGAAATACAGCTCAATAGCACCAATTCAGAGGACTGACGCAATGTTCCTTTTGCATATCAAGACCTCATGTTCTCTGATCGCCTCTCTGGATTCATTCAATTCTTCACAGGATGCACAGGGTGATTGATACCTGAATTGTAATGTTACTGGTGAAAGACAACATCTGACAGTAACTGATGAGAGAAAATAATTGGCTTTCTTTAAACTTATGCTACTTTTCCTGCAGAGAAGCAGAGATATGGAACCAACATCTTCAGCAGTCCAGAGGCTTCTCTTGCTTTACTGTAAACACCCAAGCTGTTCACCTACACGAGAGTCAATCAGAGAGCTGTCGTCAGGGTGATAACTTCCAGCATTCATAACAAGTTGTGTCCACACCAACCAGTCAGCAGGCTGCTGCTAAATGAGTCTTAGTGTGCACCCATTCCCCCAGTGCCATGGCATCCAATCTCTTCTCTCCTTCCCTACTGCTTACAACACATCAATGTAAATACAATTTACAATGATTTCCAATAACTTGTTTTCTTAAAAGTGAAACAACTCCTTCCACAGCCATTAGTTTTAAAACATAGACCTTTCTCATTGTGGTCTGTTTAAGATAAAGAACAAAAAATGCAGTCTTTACATAGCACAATAGAGAGCTATGACCTAGGCTCAGGAAACCAGGATGTGGAAGTAGTTTATACAGAGACTTTATATGATAAAATCATTGAAGTACCCATCCCCTATGATTGTGCAAAAAAATGTTAAAGACCATATCAATATTAAAGGAAAAGCAACAAAGATGGGTTGTAACTTGGAAGATTGCACAGAATCTTAAAAAAAAGACCAAAAATTAAAGAAGGAGGGAAAAGGTAAAAATAGAGTGGGAGAGTAAGATGGCTACAAATACTAAGCAAAATTGTAAAAGTATATATTTTTAAAAGAAGCAAAGAGTTAACAAAGTGTCTTTGGTCCTACAAAAGTGAGCCTGGGGAATTAATAATTGAAAATAAGGAGGTAGACAATGTACAGAATGAATACTGTGTACTGAACATCACTAAAGAGTATACAAGGAACATCCCAGAACTAGCTGTAAATCAAGAAATAGAAGTTAGGGACAAATGCAAGAAAATTACAATCATCAAGGGAGTGATATTGGACAAACATTTGGAGCTCCAAACTCACATGAGCCTTGTCTTGTTAGACTTCATCCTAAAGTCTTAAAAGAATTAACTAGTGAGGCAATTTATTTGTAAGCTTTAATTTTCCTAGATTAAGAAAAGGTTCCATTGGAATGAGAAATAATGAATATAACTCTTTCCTTCAAAAAGGGAGAGGGAGAAGTAAGGAAACTACAAGCCAGTTAGTTTAATATACAGCATAGGGAAGATGTTAGTTGATCGTCCAGTTGCAGGAAGGATATTATCAACCTGGAGAGGGTGAGAGATTAACCAGGATGTTGCTGGATATGGAAGGATTGAGATATAAAGAAAGGCTGGATAAGCTGGGACTTTTCTCACTGGAGCATAGGAGGTTGAGAGGCTACCTGATAGAAGTTTATGAACTAGTGAGAGGTATAGATAGAGTTAATGGTAGTTGTCTTTTCCCTAGGATGGGTGATTTCAAAACTATTTTAAGGTGAGAGGAGAGAGATTTAAAAAAAGACATGAGAGGCAAATTTTTTACACAGGGGTGGTTCACGTGTGGAATGAACTTCCTGATGAAGTGGTGGATGCGGGTACAATTACAATGTTTAAAAGACATTTGGATGGATATATGAACAGGAAAGGTTTGAGGGATAAGGATCAGGTACAGGCAAGTGGGACTAGTTTAGTTTGGAATTATGTTCGACATGGACTGGTTGGACCGAAGGGTCTGTTTCCATGGTGTATGACTCTATGATTATGACTCTATGTTACAGCAGGGCACTTAGAATAATTCAAAGTAATCAGGCATCAACATGCTTTATTTATTCATTTACAGAATGTGGAGGTCATTGGCTAGGCCAGCATTTATTGGCCATCCCTAATTGCCAGACGGCTGTTAAGAATCAACCACATTGCCTTGGGTCTAGAGTCACATGTAGGCCAGACCAGGTAAGGATGGCAGTTTCCTTCCCTAAAGAACATTAGTGAAGCAGATAGGTTTCTCCCTGACAATCACTTTGTGGTCACCATTAGACTCTTAATTCTAGATCTTTTGTTTAAATTGAATTCAAATTCCTAATTTTGTCACGGCAGGATTGAAACCCAGAATATTACTAGTGTCCCTGAATTAATAGTCTTGTGACAATACAATTAGGCCCGCGCTTCCTTTGAGACACATTTAAACAACATGTTGGAGTTCCTTGAGGAACTAATATGTGCTGTGGTTAAAGGGAACTGGTGAATGTGCTGCATTTGGATTTTTGGAAGGTATTTGATAAAGTGTCATATAAAAAGTTATTGTGGAAAATAAAAGCTTCGTGTAGGGGTAACATATTGGCATAGATAGAAGATTGTCTGGTTAACAGAGCATCGACATAAGTAGGTGATTTTCTGGTTGTCAAGATGTAATAAGTAGTGGACCATAGAGTCAATGCCGAGCTTCATCTTTTTATAGTTTAATTTATGTAAATAGCTTGGATGAAAGGATCGTAGGTATGAGTGCAGTATTTTCTTTTGAAACAAAGAGTGGCCTCCTCTACATCGGGGAAACCAAGCGGAGGCTAGGAAACTGCTTTGTGGAACACCGACACTCGGTTTGTGACAAACGACTGCACCTCCCAGTCGCGAACCAGTTCAGCTCCCCCTCCTACTCCTTGGGGGACATGTCCATCCTGGGCCTTCTCCAGTGCCACAATGATGTCACCCGAAGGTTGCAGGAACAGCACCTCATATTTCGCTTGGGAACTCTGCAGCCCAATGGTCTCAATGTGGACTTCACAAGCTTCAAAATCTCCCCACCCCCTTCCGCATCCCAAAACCAGCCCAGCTCATCCCCACCTCCCTAACCTGTCCGTCCTTTCTCCCACCTATCTGCTCCTCCCACCTCAACCACCAACCCCACCTCCTACCTACCAGCCTCATCCCCACCTCCTTGACCTGTCCGTCTTCCCTGGGCTGACCAATCCCCACCCTAACTCCCCACCTACACTCACTTTTACTGGCTCCATCCCCACCTCCTTGACCTCTCCGTCACCTCTCCACCTATCTGCTCCTTTATCCATCTTCCAACCGCACCCCCCTCATTTATTTCAGAATCCCCTTCCTCTCCCCCATTTCTGAAGAAGGGTCCAGACCCGAAACGTCAGCTTTCCTGCTCCTCTGATGCTGCTTGGCCTGCATTGTTCATCCAGCTGTACACCTTGTTATCTTAGGTAGTAAAGTAAGTTGTCCACAGGACGTATGGAGATTTCAAAAATATTGCTAGGTGAACTAAGTAGGCAAATATCTGACATGTGAAGAATAATATGGGAAAATATATGATACAGAACATTTTTCCAGAAGAATTAAAAGAACACATTGGTAAGAGATTGCAGAGCTGAGATGCAAGGATATTTGCATGACCTTGGGCATGAATTGCAAAAGATTAGCTTGTAAGTGCAGCAGGTAATCAGGGAAGATAGTAGAATTTTGTTGAGGGCTCTAGTGGTGCTGCGGTAGTGTCTCCATCTCTGAGCTAGGACGGCCAGGTTCAAGTTACAACTCCTCCAGAGAGGTGTAATTACATCTCTGAACAGGTTGGTTAAGAAAATACTAATAGAGTGTTATTGTCTTTTGTGAAGCAAATTGAATAAAAAAGAAATGATGTATGCTTCAGATAATCAGGGCATTGATGAGACCAGATCGGGAGTGCTGTGCACAATATTGGTCTCCTTATTTAGGGTACAATATAGATGTGTTAGAAACAGTTCCGAGAGGTTCTCTTGACCAATACCTTTGTAGTCCATGCTTTGGATACTTCAACCAGTTTATGTATTAAAAACACTTTACTTGAGAGTTCTTGTCAGTGAGGCGGTCAAAGGGATACAGAATAGGAACATAAGAAATAGGAGCAGGAGTAGGCCATTCGGCCCCTCCAGCCTGCTCCACCATTCAATAGGATCATGGTTGATCATAGCGTAGACTCAGCTCCACTTCCCCATCCACTCACCACAACCCTTAATTCATTTCTTTTTCAAAAAACCTATCTATCTTTGCCTTAAAAACATTCAATGAGGTAGCTTCAACTGCTTCACTGGGCAGGAAATTCCAGACATTCACAACCCTTTGGGTGAAGAAGTTCCTCCTCAACTCAGTCCTAAATCCGCTCCCTCATATTTTTGAGGCTATGCCACCTAGTCCTCGTAATTGAGTTCACAGTTTTATTCATAAAAAATTAACAATATATTCCTTATTAAAACACTATGCAAGCATTTCACAAATTTCCACAATATTTACTCCTTATCTAGCTCTATCCATTTGAGTAAGGATATTACCCACAATGATCCGTGTGTTTGAGCTGGGCCATTGCAAGCTCCTTCCTCTCTAACATTGGGCTAGTTCACGTTCACAAAAGTGGGTTTTGTAGGCCAGGGCAGATCTTCTCCTTGGTCTTCTCTGCCAGAAGTCTTGCTGTGAGTCTTCACCAAGTCTTCACTAAGTCTTCTCTGTGGCCTTTACTGAGGGGTGGTTTCCAGGTATGTGTGTTTTTACTACACCTGCTCTCCCTCACCTTAAACCAGACCTTCCAGAAGGTTCTGGAGCCTTTAGCCAATGAAGTCATGTGCTGGGTTCAAATCATCCAATGAGGTCATGCCAACACCCTTCACTGTTGCCATGCCTGGATGCATACCAGAATGTCTGATCGACACTTCTCTAATACACAACGCTTAGGGTGGCTGTAACTGGCTCCCCTTGAATCATTGTAACCTCTGATCTTGGTTTCCACTGTTCTCTGTGGCTGAGAGTTGCTGGTTGCTGTTTAATCTAGTTTGGCCATTCTTCTGTCAGGCCTGATTTTTCTGGCTGTGGGTCAATTTAGAATGTCCAATTTTGGGCCATTGATTGCTTGACCACAGCCTGTAATGAGTGGGTTGTCTTATGGGGCAAGTTGAAAACACTACGCTTGTATCTGCTGCAGTTTAGAAGAGTAAGAGATAACCTGATTGAAAGTTATAAGATCTTGAGGAGTGTTGGCAGGGTGGACTTGTTTTCCTTTTGTGGGAGAATCTATAATTAGCTGTCCCGGTTTTAAAATAAGGAGTTGGTTATTTAAGATAGATTAGCAAATTTTGTTTTTCTCACAGAGGCTATTGAGTGTTTGGAACTCTGGTGATGGAAGGAGAATTGTAGAATATTTCTCAGGCAGAGTTAGATATCTTCTGGATAAACAAGGGACTGAGAGGTTACCAGAAACAGACAGGAATCTGGAGAATTAGATCAGCCTTAATTTTATTGAATGGTGAAGCAGGCAACATGCTGAGTGTCATGTTCCTGGCCACCCCAGCCTCACTCACATTTTAGTGAGGGTAGTAATGGCACTGCGTTGCCATCCCAACTTTGAGACTATTGGGTCCAATTAATGGCCACTTGGATGTCTGATCCTATTTCTTCCCAAATGCAGGATGAGATCCATATCTGGTCAAGTGCCCAGCAGCTTTTACTGTTCTGGCTAGTCTCAGGCAAGTGGGTGGGGGGAATGTCTGTTAGGCATCTGTCTCCTTCCTTTCAACCCCCACACACTCTAAATCATAGCCCTCCTTTAACATTTCTTACTGGCTTCTTAAAGCTCGGCCTGCACTTCCCTCATTCTCAGGCACTTGCAAGTCCTGCAATTACCTCATTACACCGTGAAGTCTGATGCCAGAAACTCTTATCATTCGGTGACTGCGCATAATTGCATCAGTGGCCATGGCTCGAACCTGGCACTGCTGGGACCACAGAGTGGCTGGTGAATCAATTGGCTGACAGCTGTCTAAGACAATACTTCCTTGGCAAATGGAGGCAGAAGTATTAACTTGAGCTAATCAATGCCCTTTTGAACATAAAATGGCTGAAATAGCATTTAGGTTAGTTGGTCCCTGAAGGAATTTTCAATTGAAAGGGTCAGAGATACAGTGTCCCTTAAATTGCAATGCTCACTTGGTTCAGTTGAATATATAACTCTGGTCACAATCAAAAATGAAAAGAAAATTTGGGAGACTGACATAAATTTATCATCCTATTCAGAACAACATTCAACTCCAATCCATCAATGATTGGCTATTAACGTCCTTGAAACAAATAGGCTTCAAAAATAAGTACTGTTTTACAAGAGTCAACCATACCCAAGAATAAGCATCTGAAAAGTTGACAGTAAACTCAGATATTTCCCTTGCCCCATTGAATCAACCCTTTCACCCCACCTGACTCTTGTGGTTCATGCATCAGAACAATCCCTGCTTTGCATCTTGTTTTAAACTGTTGAGAAAATAAATTGTTTTCACATCTTCACATCTTTTCCTGATAAATTCTGTGAAATAGTGGACATTTACAAGACTGGTATAACAACAACATGTGTTTCTATGAAACCTTTAACATCATTTAAAAAAATGTCTCAAGGCACTTTGCAGAAGTATTTTCATACCAAGTTTGCCACTGAGTCATATAAGGAGATAAAATAGCGCTCTAGGCCATGACTTGTGCATTCCTTCCCAGATTAGAATTATTTATACATCCACCAGTTTATAGAAATTTCTCATCACATTGTTTAGAAAAGTTATTACACACTCTGAAGCAGTGCCTGCTTCATAGCACAGAGGCAGGGACACTACCACTGCACCACAAGAGCTTCCTGCACTGGTTAATAGAGTGAATAAATCTCACATAGGCAGAGGATATGTGAACCAAGACTCACCAAAAGTACGCATTCAACATGATGCTAAACTAAATTCAGAAGTTGTAGCCCAAGTCTCCAGCCTCTAGGACTAATCAACTGTGGGGTTCAATCCATGTGTTTTCTGACTCAGAAGTGGAAATATTATGACTATACAACTCCATAATACACGTAGACACAAAATGAAACTAGTTTCATAGCATGAAACTGTATAACATGTGACACCTTTAGTCTTCCACCACATCGTTCATGCTTTTAGCAAGCTCTCACTCATTATCGTGTCAAATGGGATGTTGGAAGCCAAACAGCTGGTTTGGATCCATTGGCGAGGATATCCAACTGCTCCTTTTATTCTGTTTATCGGTCCAACATATGTGACATGACCACCTGAGCTCCCAGCATTTTCTGCTTTTTTATTTATTGTGTTTAGGTTTTATTTCTGCGAGTGTAGCATTGGTAAATCATCCACAAGAAAACTTTTATTACAGCAATAGTTTACTGATTTACAAGATCCCCTCATTGACTTAGTAACTAGAAGAAACATAATATTTGCTTTCAGCTACAATATATAAATCTGGTTTGTAAACATGAAAGGTAAATAGCATCAGTTTGACATATTTAATTTGCTACACATCTCCACAAATTTGAAAATAAAGAAGTACCCAATGCTTTTCTAATGCACAGTAAGAGTATGCATCCATAACATTAATTCTATACCTACGATTTCACCAAAAGTCAAGGAATCTCAATTTGCTACCTCTGCATCAATCATAGAACAGCGATGCTATGTTACATCTCATAGCTGGTTTGCAAAATACCTTCAAGGGCCATGCTCATGAAGGTACCACTGTATCATAGCACGTGACTTGATTGTATAAAGGTCCCAGTCTCTATCTTACAGAGTCCACCAGCAGCATGGCATGCTGAGGCAACTGCAATTTAATTCTCATTGTTTTGCTTTGTTTTAGTCCAGACACCCAACTACCTATGATCGCAATATACATAGACACCAGAAGCTGTAATATGTCTTTGAATACTTCAGTACTATGTTTCCCATGTCTCATTCCTGTGTTTTTGGAGCTAATGTGAGCTTCACCTCATCGGGTATGAATACCCGACTGAAGGTGAAAATCCCATTAGTGTATCTGTGACAGATCATGAGGCCAGAACAGATCTTGGTAATGAAGAAATGATTTCTGGATTGCAAAAATCATATCATGTGGAATGGATATGGTGAGGCCACAACTGGAGTATTGTATGCCGTTCTGGTTACCACATTACAGGAAGGACATAACTGCTCTGGAGAGAGTGCAAAGAAGATTTATTAGAATGTTGCCAGGAAAATTGTAGCTATGAGGAGAGATTGGAGAGGTTGGGGTTGTTTTCCTTGGAACAGAAAAGGCTGAGAGGTGACATGATTGAGGTTTACAAAATTGTGGGGTGTAGAGATAGAGTAGACAGGAGGAACCTGTTTTCCTTGGCAGTGAGTTCAAAAACCATGAGTCACAGATTCACCAAAGTGGTAGAAGTATTAGAGGGAACATATAGAAAATACCTTTAAGGCAGAGGGGGATGGTTACCTGCAATTCATTGCCTGAGATGGTGACAGAGGCAGGAACTCTACATCCTTTTAAAAAGTACCTGGATCTGTACCTTAAGTGTTGTACACTGCAGAGCTATGGGCCATGTACAGGAAGACAGGATCAGAAAGAACATCTGGTGTCTTTGGGTCAGCATTTACAAGATGGGCTGAATGGCTGTATGGTTTCAATGGAAAGAAGAAATAAATTGGAATCACATTCCCTGCAATATCCGTAGGGATATACTCAGAAATCAAAGTCTACTGAGCCATCCAGGGATGTTATGTTCAAATCTTTCTTTTGCCTTTTTATGACAAAAAAAATCTGAGGACTAACTGAATCAGTGCTACAATGGGAATATAATATAATTCCAAAATTGAGAAGCTATGCTTCCACAAACTACATTAATAAGTGATTTTCCCAAACAAGCACATATAAAATCCATTAGCATTCTTCAATATTGATGTACCATTTGTGAGAATGCTATGGCTTTAAGAGGTGTATTTCGTCCCTTTTTTTTAATGAAGAGAACATGAGACAAAGGTTGATAGCGGTCTATTCCAATCCAATAAAGTAAACAGATTATGAGGCCTTGGATTTTTTTAAAAAGTTAGAACAATAGAAGCAGCCTGAATGGGTGTAGTCAGGCTCCCACTGAACCAGAGTTTTAAATTAGCTTTTGGTAGTTGGTGGTGTTTTGAAGCAGCCATACATTTCTCCCTGCTACAGGAAAACATTCAAGTTCCCTTTCTTTCTCTGCCAGAATTTTCTCTTGATTTCTTTCCTTCTAGACTGGAGAAACATTACAATCTATTTTACTGATATGCATTTGCCAAGGGTGTGTATCTAGCGTGTTGCCATTTAATTGTTAAATAATCTACTGTTCTATTAAGTTTTCCAATAGAGTTAAAGTTAGACCAATTCTTCTTTCTTTTGTACGTATTTAAACTGTAGAGTAAGAATACAATGTGTTTTACTCAAAATCAAGTGGTATAACCATTTGAATTACATCTGGAACATAGCAACTTAGACCTGCCATTAAATAAGAAAATGTTGGTATCTAGGCTATCTCCTTGATATATTTGCAGGGGGTTTGGTCTGGTCCATAACAAATTGGAGTCTCTTGTCAGAACCAAAATCTCTAATTTCAAATTGGGTTCAGGATTATTGAGCTCAAACGCAGTGAGTGATGAGTGCTTTTTTTTTTGGACGTTGCATTTTGTTCACTTACACAGAATGTACATTGCCTAATTATGGTTCTTTCAATCACTAAGAGTTTCCTGGGGGTGGGAGAAGTCACTCCAGCTAGTTTACAGAAAGAGAGTAAAGCAATACCATTGAAATTGGCAAACAAGTTGAATTTGGAGTTGTCTGTGTCTGTGAGGAAAGGGGAGATAATTGCAGCAATAACACTGCATTTACAATTGCCGAGAATGCGATCAGAATCATTGGAAATTGCTAAAATTCAATTGCAAATAAGCAGCTTGAATTGAAGGCAACGGCAGATGGAAAAATAGGAAGAGAGGCAAAAGCAAAAGACAGGGAGATAATTGCAGTGGAAGATAGAGCAAAAGAATGATCAAAAGAAGTTTCTGGAAAACCTCAGCAGGTTTGGCAGCAGGGCATGTTCTCCCAGCACCTGATTGGCTCAACTGCCAGGGGTGGTATTTTTCTCACTGGTTTCAGTTGAATGAACCTGATGACTCATAATCCCTTGGGCTTTGCATTACTTGGGTTCCCAGCTGCTTTGCCCACTGCACCCCTAAGCCCCATCCCTGAGTTATAAAGCTCTGAATAAGTCCTTTAAAAGTTAGGTCAAGCTGAATTAGCATTCATCACTAGCAGTCATGATACCTGGTTAACCTCAACTACATAAACATGAGATAATTTACAGTGAAATGTCACATACTATGATCTAATTGTTGTATAGAATTTTCATCTGAACTGTATTTAACAGATATTTTCAATTTTGTACTTCTGAGCTTCCATCCCATGCTAACTATTAATTAGCACTCATCCAGCTCTTGAGTTCACTGTAACCAACCGTCAAAAGAAATCAGTGGACCATTAAATCTGTTATTTCATTTCTTCATTCACATGTTCACTAGATTAATTTGTAACACAGGGTAAAAGAGAAATAAATTATGAAGACCAGTGGGATCAGATTTACAAACAATTCAAAGCACGGAGTGTAACCATACAAGTACATTATGTAAACTAGCATGTTGGATCAATCCTACAGTATGAATCATGTCCCAAGGGTCTTTATTATGAATCCTCATTGTAAACTGCACTTGGATTATTTTTATTGTTTGAAGTACATTACAGGTAAAGCAATATTATCTACTCTCGGCCTGCATCATTTACTAA
This sequence comes from Ginglymostoma cirratum, assembly GCA_024137785.1. NCBI lineage: Eukaryota > Metazoa > Chordata > Chondrichthyes > Orectolobiformes > Ginglymostomatidae > Ginglymostoma > Ginglymostoma cirratum. Next base: position 20,548,523 of record JAHRHZ010000019.1, read on the forward strand.
GATGCCTAAGAATAAATTGCACCCATAAATCAGACATCTCCTTCCTTACTGCAGTGTTCTTATCAGCTACAAGTTGTGTGAATACATATTTTGCATAACTGCAGCTACAGTACACCAGTCATTGATAACTGAACATTGAGCTCAGTGGCAAGAATTCCAAGCATTACCTACTTCAGACTGGATGGCGTCAAGTTACTTGAGTTGTGGGATTCCCTATCCAGATGAGTGGTGAGTACCCTGCCACACTCTTTCCATTTTTTTAAACTCAGCCATGGGATGTGGGCAAGGCCAGCATTTATTGCCCATCCCAAATTACATGAGCGAGTGGCTTGCTCAGCCAATTCAGCAGGCTGTTAAGAGTCAAACAAATTGCTGTGGGCAGGAGTCACATCGAGGCCAGACCAGATAAAGCTGGCAGATCTCCTTCACTCAGTAAACCAGATAGGTTTTTGATGGCAAGCAATGGTAGATTAATAGTCACCATTATTCAGAACTGAGGAAGGGTCACTGGATCTGAAACGTTAACTCTGATTTCTTTCCACAGATGCTGCCAGACCTGCTGAGCTTTTCCAGCAACTTCTGTTTTTGTTTCTGATTTACAGCATCCGCAGTTCTTTGAGTTTTTAGCTAAAGAAAGGAAAATGCTTAAATATGAAAAGGAAATGAAATAGCTTGAATTACGATTAAAGCAGAAGCAAGGGAGAAAAAGAGAGTTTTTGAACTTTAGAAGTTGGCAATGAAAGAGGAAAGTCGATTTAAAATAGAGCAGGTGAAGAAAGAAGGTAGGAGTGGTAATGGGACAGTGATGAAGACAAAACCCATCATAGTCAAAGGTCTGGTGAGGATCTGTTTAAATATCTCCAACGCTCACCAAAGTTTGATGAGAAGGACATACAAGCCTTTTTCATTTTGTTTGAGAATGTGGCTAAACAAATGAAATGGCTAGTGACCATGTGGGATTAGTGATTCAAACAAAATTGATAGGTAGAGCTAGTGAGGTATTTGCATCACCATCAGAGGAGGTATCAGGGGAGTATGAGGTGGTTAAAAAAAAACATCTTAAGTGCATTTGAACTTGTGCCAGAAGCCTAGGAATCTAAGGAGGGAATCTGCTATAATGTACAGAGAGTTTGAAAGAATAAAACAAAGTAACTTTGATAGATGGATAACGGCATTGAAAATTGATCAGACATATGATGCTCTTGGAGAGACGATTATTTTAGCAGATTTCAAAAATTCACTTCCTGAAGTAGTGAGAACTCATGTGGAACAGCCACACCTGAAAAAGGGTCCAGACCCGAAACGTCAGCATTCCTGCTCCTCTGATGCTGCTTGGCCTGCTGTGTTCATCCAGCTCTACACCTTGTTATCTCAGATTCTCCAGCATCGGCAGTTCCTACTATCTCTTTTGCTTAGAAGGAAATGGTTATAACCACTGAAGCTACAGTGGAAACAAGGTTTTTCTCACAGAAACGAAGATCACAGGACAACATTATTCTCAGATGTTTAGTAAAATTGGCAATCCGATTCAAGTATGTAAGGCCAACATGAAGATTCAGAGAGATACCAGACCGAGGAGCTGGTGTGCCCAGAATGGGACTCTGGTAGTGGCGTCAAGGAGGCAACTGGCAGAGGAATGAGCACAGGGCTCAGTATTGGCTGGTACATCAGCGGAGGCAACACCGGTGAGGCGGGGCTAGCAGTGAAAGATGGTGCCTGAGGAACTGCAACTTCAGTGTTGGTTACGCCCGACATTGGCTGTAGCAGAGCAGTTGGGAAAGGGTTATGAACTCTCTTTAAGCTATATCTTTCTTTTTATCATTCCTAAAGTGTTCAAAATGGTGCCAGAATCACGGCGACAGTGGAAGCTTTTCACTGCATTTTATTATATTTTTCACTGTAAGATACACATAGCGATTAAAAAAACTTCATTCATTCAGACCAGTTTCCTGCTGACCTCATTCAGCGCCCTCTGTTCTGAGGGAGAAAATAGCACATGAGCTGAAAAGATTGGAGACAGAGAACATTATTCCAAAGGTTGAACAGAGTAATTGGGCTAATCCTGTAGTGGTACTACTAAAAGCAAATTATGTAGGGATTATAAATTATCTGTAAATCAGGTACATGAATGTAATCACTCCAATAATTTGCTAATCACCGAGGATCTATTCGCTATGTTCACAAGCCAAATATCTTCAAAATTTGACTTCACAAATGCCTATCTGTAACTTGAATTAGACAATGAGATAAGGTCTAATTTGACTACTAATATCCACGTTAACTATTTTGGTTTCATAGGCTGCTATTTGGTATTTCTTCATCCCTGGAATTTTTCAAGGGGCGAATGAACCAAATTTTGCAAGGAATTTAGGGAGTAGTGCATTACTTGGATGCTGTAACTATTTCGACTCCAAATAGACAGATCCATGATGACAGACTGAAGAAGTTGCACTGGCATTTAGAAAAGCAATGGAGATCAGAAAGAATGCATTCAAAAGTGAAATGTTTCAAAATTCGGGTATTTGGGTCACTGGGTAGATAAAGATGAATTACATACAGAGTGGGGTTCAAACAATAAGAAAGGCACTACACCCGCAGAATATTTTTGAGTTCAAATATCTTTTGGGCCGAGTAAGTGTTTGCTGAATTCAAATTTCATATTTGCCAACTTTATTGCACCTATAAAATAAATTCTTGAGGACCATTATACGGGGCCAAGCAATATGACCAATCTTCGAGTTGTGTAAAAGTGAAATGAAGGATGGTACAATACCTGTGCATTATAGATCCAAAAAACTTAAGCTCACATGTGCTATGTCTCCATACAGAATAGGTGCTGTGATCTCTCATGTATTGGGTAGTGGTGCAGCGAGACCAATTGCATTTGCCTCATGCATCCTCAGTGTCTGAGGGTGAAATTACGCTCAGAAACAGCACACAGCACTGTGGTTAATTTTTAGAGCAAGGGGATTTTATACTTACCTGTAGTTTTCACAGTTGAAACTGATCATAAGGCAATGATGGCTATTTTGAATCTAAAAGCTCCACTACCCAATTTATCTCAAGTTGGAATGCACAGATGAGCTTTGATTTTGTCTGCTCATAAGTACAACATTAAGATTGTACTGGAAGATCGTTGTAATGTTAGTGCAATGTCTAGATTACTACCCTATTGACAAACAGAAAGGATTTATTCTATTCAAATGTAAATGAGTTGCCAGACAGAGTAAATTATACCGGTGAAACTCATAGTAACCCAATATTATCAAGCATGTACAACTATTTTGCTAATGGTACTCAACACCATTATCCAGCCGGTTTTTAATTCTTAAGAATGAGTTTTCAGTTGATGAAGGCTGAGTTACATGAGGAACCACAGCCATAATTCTGGAGATTTACAGATCACGGGTTGCTATGCGATTGCCTTGACAGATAAGTTAGGCAAAGAGTCTGGCGAGACGTTATCTACCTTCATTATTTATCTTTGGTATAAGGGCACAGGAAAACAGTACAAATTATGTCAAACTGTTAAAAGGAAGGCAGCATCTTTAGAACCACAGCTAGGTGAAGTAGAGGGTACACACTGATTTCGCAGAAATTGAGGGAAAGTGTTACTCATTTTGACAGATAACTATTCAAAGTGGTTTGAGGTGTTTCCAATGAATCTAACAAAAACTAGCAAAACCTGGCTGATTTTGCATAGTTTGATTGTTACTTGTGGGTTACCAAAGAAAATTGTATCTATCGATAGACATCAGCTTTATTCAAAGAGTTTTCAAATTTCATGAGAATAAATAGGGCGAAAACTCACGAGTGTTCTAGTAAATGAAGCAGCAGACTACACAGTGCAGATTGTTAGGTGAGCTTTTGTTAAACAAATGTTGGAAAAACTGGAAAAAAACGTCAGTTGCCATTGATTCACAAACTAGCAATTTTTTAATGGATCATAACACACCTCATACTATTGCCTGTAGAATATCAGCAATTGTCTCTTAGAAGACAGCCTGGAATGAGATTCATCCCTGAAGACACATTTAGCACAGTAAATAAAAGAGTCCAGACAGAAGGAAAATCATAATGGAGCACAGTGAAAAGTCTGAAGTTGAACAGAATGAAAGGTGAAAGACGAGCATCATCGGTGTTCAAAATGGCTACCAGGGAGAGTTGTAAACGTGTACAGTATTCACACATTTTGATTGAAGACATTTGGTGGTGGATCAGTTACGTGCACACATGTGAATCATATATTACATTCAGAGGTTCATGAAGACAAGTGATTTACGAAGGAGGGATTTGGAAAGGATCAAATGAGCCAAATGAATCGGATAGTCGAAATGCGCAGAATACTAATAACCACTGGAACAAGCTGTGCCTGAAACTAATTCAGATCTGAGTCAGAGAGACACATCAGATGAAGGGAAAAATTAAATTGACAGTCAAGGGCAAAATCAATCCTTATTAGAGTAAACCTTGTTTCAGTCTCCAGCTGAGATGGGTTAAAGTGCTTCCCCAAGATCTGAAAGTTTGAGTCAAGAAAGGAGGTTTGTTCAAAAGAATAGGAAACCATCATGTTAAATTTGATTTATAAACGTATGGGGAGAAAAGAGAGATGTATGTAAATTGTCCGGATTTTTGAACAATGTGTAATATATTCATCAAGGAAAGAGGAGTGTGAAGGCACCGTCTCTATATACCAGATTGAGTCAGTCTAGTTTGGGGTTCGCCCATCAAGTCCTGTTCATTGTTTTGGACTGTCCTGCAAGAATATCATACTGGGAATTTAGGCAGATGCAGTAATGACCTTTTAAAATGGCACCCAATTTAAAACATGATTTTTCTACTCAAGCATAGCTGCATCCAGTTCATAAAAATTAATTAGGTCATGTACATGCTCGTATTTTGTGGCTTGGGCTTTTGCTGCAGCAATGCACTTGTTAAGTATCTCCACAAGTCAAACTGACCAAATAATGCAATCAGCTCAGAATTTGAAATATTTCTCATAATACACAGCTCTCTATGATATATGTCCTGGGTAAAAATTTGTCGTAGCTAGTTGGACTTTTTGCTAGGAAGAAAATCAGCTGAGGGTTCTCTGTCGTGCCATTTGAATTATGATTTAATTTCTCCACCAATTTTTTTTTTGTTTCCAGAGGCAAGTGACTCCTAGTTATCACCATTATCAGCTGGCATTGCTTCAGAATAAAATTTAAAGCAGTGAACATTAGATTTCTTCGCTCTTTTCTCCAGCTCTCTCTTCCCTCTCATATTCATACATTACTTTAGAATCCATGAGGGTGAATTTGGTCTGGAGCAGTACAGACATTTAACAAATTCCATTTGATTTTTCATCACACCCAAATTCTTTGCACTGAAAGAGCATGGCAGTTCAAATCTTTTAGAGTTTCATTTCTTTGTCCTGTAGTCACTTTTAATTGGTTTAAAGTGTAAAATTTGAAATTTCCGAGCTAACAGAAAATAAAACTTGGTGCAGTGATAAACTTACCGCCAATTCAATGCAAGTCTATTTGAAATTGTTGACATAGACCTATTTCACTTCTCATATGACTTTCCTTTGAATCTATTCAATAAGCCCATTTTTTGTAAATTCACATTTTCTTGCCCTGAACCCAACAAATCCTTTGTTGCTGTGACAATGCTAACATGGCAACAGTAATTGAAACACAGGATCTGTTTCTGTCTGCAGGTTTAACTGACTGGAAAATACAGCATGAAAGGATTGCAAAATAATAATGCACATCCTTCAACATCCTTCAACATATTCAAACTCAACTCCAGCAAGAACAGGTGTACAAACAATAATGCATGATCAAAAAGACCACCTAAACAAAACCAGTGTAAAGAATGAATGTTAGAGATTTCATAACATATAATTCAACTTGATATCCAAAACTATCAAGATAGTCACCTGTTCTTTCTTGTAAGATGATTGGTGCACAGGGCAACAGGTAGAAAGTGGAGGTGATGGCCTAGTGGTATCATTGCTGGACTGTTAATCCAGATACACAAACAATATTCTGGGGACCTGGGTTTGAATCCCACCCATGGCAGATGGTGGAATTTGAATTCAGTAAATATCTGGAATTAAGAATCTAATGATGACTGTGAGTACAAATAAATTGTCATTAAAATATTTGTTTAAGTTGCAATGCAATGGAAGCTAGAAAATATTTATGATGGTATTGCTAAATAGCCATTTAATGATGGTGACAGAGTTATTGTGCATTGTCAAATTACACTAGAATATCATTGTCAACCTTTATTTATCTGTCACAACACATACTTCACACCAGTTGTAGGTGCTGTGTTGTTGAATTGAAGTTGTTGATGCAAACAGTAATTACAAATCTCAGAAAAAACTCATGCTTTTGACATAGAAAACATAGAAACATAGAACATAGGAGCAGGATCAGGCCATTTGGTCCTTGAGCCTGCTCTATCATTCATCACGATCCTGGATGATCATCCAACTCAATAGCCTAATTCTGCTTTCTTCCCATAACCTTTGATCCCATTTGCCCCAGATGCTATATCTAGTTGCCTCTTGAATACATTCAATGTTTTGGCATCAATTACTTCCTGTTGTAATGAATTCTACAGGCTCACCACTATTTGAGTGAATAAATGTCTCCTCATCTCCATCCTAAATGGTCTACCCCGAATCCTCAGACTGTAAACCCCTGGCTCTGGGCATGCCAATCATCGGGAACATCCTGCTTGCATCTACCCTGTCCAGTCCTGTTAGAATTTTATGTATCTCTATAAGATCCCCCCCTCATTCGGCTGAACTCCAGTGAAAGCAATCCTAACCTAGTCAATCTCTCCTCATACGTCAGTCCCGGCATTCCCGGAATCAGCTGGGAAACCTTTGCTGCACTTCCTCAAGAGCAAGAGCATCCTTCCACAGAGAAGGAGACCAAAATTGCACACAATATTGCAGGTGTGGCCTCACCCAGGCCCTGTATAACTGCAACAACACATCCCTGCCCCTGTACTCGAAACCTCTCGCAATGAAGGCCAACATACCATTTGCCTTCTTTACTGCCTGCTACACCTGCGTGCTTACCTTCAACAACTGGTGCACAAGGACACCTTGGTCCCGCTGCACACTCCCCTCTCCCAATTTACAGTCAGTCAGGTAGTAACCTGCCTAGATAACAAGGTGTGGAGCTGGATGAACACAACAGGCCAAGCAGCATCATAGGAGCAGGAAAGCTTGACGTTTCGGGAAGGCTGCAGGAACAGCAAATCATATTCAGCCTGGGAACCCTGCAGCCCAATGGTATCAATGTGGATTTCACAAGCTTCAAAATCTCTCCTCCCCCAACCGCATCCCAAAACCAGCCCAGCTCGTCCCTGCCTCCCTAACCTGTTCTTCCTCTCACCTATCCCCTCCTCCCACCTCAAACTGCACCCCCATCTCCTATCTACTAACCTCATCCCGCCCCCTTGACCTGTCCGTCCTCCCTGGACTGACCTATCTCCTCCCTGCCTCCCCACATACACTCACCTTTACTGGCTCCATCCCCGCCTCTTTGACTTGTCTGCCTCCTCTCCACCTAATATCCTCTATCCATCTTCTATCCGCCTCCCCCTCTCTCCCTATTTATTTCAGAACCCTCTTCCCCTCCCCCATTTCTGATGAAGGGTCTCGGCCCGAAACGTCAAGCTTTCCTGCTCCTATGATGCTGCTTGGCCTGCTGTGTTCATCCACCTCCACACCTTGTTATCTCAGATTCTCCAGCATCTGCAGTACCTATTATCTCAGGTAGTAACCTGCCTCCTTGTTTTTGCTGCCAAAGTGAATAACCTCATATTTTATAATGAAATGGCAGCATTCTTGTAAAGAAGAGATACCAGATAATGTCTAAATAATGAGCCTTTCATTTACCTGCAAACAAAATTTGATTCTAAATGGCCCACATCACATTCTGAGGTACTGTGGGCTCATTGATTTGTTACTGGGATTTGGGCAAGTCTGCAAAACGTAATAATCATTTGTCACAAAAAAGCGAGAGGTGAATTGAATCATTTTTACTGCCATCCTCTCCTTAAGACAGTTAGGGTTAGGGATTTTTTTTTCATTTTCTTTTCTTACTTTCTTTACACTTTTAAAGTATATGCAATAGCACATTTCCCCAAATTATGTTTGTAAAGTCCTAACTATAATGACCCACAGCAAAATTCTTGAGGGTTAAAACGAAGTAGGATTTATTGTTGCATTCAAAACCTAGGGGAATGGTTCACAAACGACATTTACACACATGCATTTGAAGAAGGAAAGAAAAACGAAAGCAAAGAAGTTACAAATCATTTAAAATCCAGTGTGTTGGAATTAGGTCACGTGAATTAGAGAGGCTCCAGTCAGTCGATGTCCAGCAGGGGTTCTTTCAGATGGTTATGCACAGAGGCCCCTTTCAGAGGAGCTCAGACGCAGTCTGAAGATTTTGTCATTGTAAACTGGGGATTGGCAAACAAAATGTAGGATGTTTCTTTAGAAATCAGACTTCTGAGAGAGATTGAGATCAGCAGTCGGTGTTAGCTAAGCTTACTTAATGGTGCTACAAGCAGGCTGCCTGAAGAAGAGGTGATAAGGTTGCTCTTTGTTCTGAAAATTTCTAGAAATTTCTGGAAGTAACTAACTTACCCATTGTGTGTTTGATAGCTGCCAACTTTATTGGGTTGTTTAATTCTTTTTAAAAAGGTGACTAAAAATAGAGAGATAAAAGGTACTGCAGATGCTGGAGAATCCGAGATAACAAGCATGGGGCTGGATGAACACAGCAGGCCAAGCAGCATCATAGGAGCAGGAAAACTTGACGTTTCGGGCCTAGACCCTTCATCAGAAAAAATAGAGATATATGTTTGCAGCTATTGGAATGATGGCCAGCTGGATCTCATTGACCATGAGATCCTTAATTGAGGTTGTTATCCTGGGCTAATCAGAGATTTCATAGTCAATGAGATCCACCTGTTCCTCGGTCCAATTACTACAGTCCAAAAGTTAGTTTTTACTCCATTTGTAACACATTTGTCCAGACATTGTTACCTTCAAGTTATTAAGCATCATAGGTAAATTAGACTGGATGGAGGCACCCTTCGCTGAATCACATTAAGAAAATAGCTTTGTTATTACAGCAATTCAATCTCTTCGCTGTACCACAGAATAATAGAATTACCATTTATGTTTAAGAAAAATGTAGAGATGCCAAGTCAGCCCATTCTTAACTTTCAATGTAAACCAGTCTAAAAATGTAGATACCAGTAAAATTCTCAGAGCTAGTTATAGAGTCATAAAGTCCGACAGCATGGAGACAGGACCTTTAGCCCAAACTGGTCTGGGCTGACCAAAATGTCCATCCACACTAAGCCCATTTCCCTGCACTTGGCCCATATCCTTCCAAACCTTTCCTATCCATGTATTTGTCCAAATGCCTTCTAAATGATATTAATGTACTTGCCTCAATCACTTCCACTGGCAGCTCATTCCAAATGCATACCACCCTCTGTGTAAAAAAGTTGCTCCTCAGGTTCCCATATATTCTTTCCCCTCTTACCTTCAACTGATGCTCTCTAGTCCTCGATTCCCCAACAGTGGGAAAAAGTCTGAGTGCATTCAGCTAGTTCATGGGCTTTTCAATAACTCTAGTTCCCGTTAAAACCCAGAAAATCCCCACTGGACCACAATTCTCCACCTTTCCACCTCTCTGTTATGGCCTATCATTGGATCCTCTTTCCCAAAGTCCTTAAATAAATAAATAAACATCCAAACTTTACATAATAAATTTATCCAACAACACATGCCCAGTTACACATAAATCTCAACTAATCAAGCTCTACTTTCCCTTTGCGCTTGTTTTTAATGTGCCTTTGCCTTGTCTAGTTCTACACAGCAGTGTCCCAGTGGTCATAGCATGGCTGGTAAAAAGGTGCCCACATTCAATAGGGAAGATGGCATCTAGATGGCATTTTCAGATGCCTTTGAGCAGCTGACTTTGGACTGTATCACTACAGCACATGGACAGTGATGTGGCCTTGCTAACTGACAGGCAACAGCATTGGCACTGGTAAATGACAGTGATGAGAACATAAATGGTGCCATCCTGAGAGAAGACATCAGGTTTGTGCACCAGAGAGTTACTGCCATTCCCATGGGATAGAACTTTAGCAATCCTAATAATCTGCGAGGGAACAGATTTGCTGTATTGGGCTGAGTGCTGGTATCCGCAGACATGGTAGTGGCAGACTGAATCTGCATGTTACCAAGCCAGACTAGCATGGCAATGAGGAGATCGGGGAGGTGGCAGTTTCAGCAGCAGCAAGACATTGTGGCCTAACACAGGAAGCATGTGCTGTGAGGTAGGTTGTCCAATATCTGCGGCGGCATTGAGGACAGGCGGCTGAGGTCTTCTGGAGAACAAGATAAGTGGAGGGATCATCAATGACTGATCTTTTAGTTCAATTCCTTTATTTTTCTAGCTTGAATAATAAAGAACTTTAGTGTTACCTTATTTCTTTATTTTTCTACTTATTCTATGAAGGTAATGCTTAATTTTTGACTCTGTTTCTCTTACTAATTTGTACCTAAGTTTTTGTGTGCCGAGGTACCTTTATACCTAAGAAGGCGCTGTGTGTGGCGACATTATACACTTTTCACTGTACTCCTCCACTTCTGTACTTGATTACACTTGACAATCAAATCTAAATCTAAATCTCATGACCTCAGTCTCAGCTTCCACTGTAGCACTCAGATGTTGGAGAGCTTTGCTTGTTCCACAACAGAAGCCAAGATGCAACCAGCAGATGCTGCATCATGGTGTGTTAGAATTGTCCACCACTGCCACACTAGAAAGGATAACCTTCAAGCTCTGGATGAAATCTACTGACATATTGGAGTCTGACTCCTCCGTGCTCCTTGACAATGACAACAAACTATCTGGTAAGCCTGCCAACACATGAGGCATTTCGATGGGCACTCTCATCATACCTTTCCTGCATCAATGTGAATTGATTAAGCAACAATGCTTACAATACCTTTGTTGGTTTTTCTTTGGCTTTCAACATGCTGCAACTATTTAAGCGTATTGAAAAACTGGAAGACACTGATGCTAATTGTATATCCCTATGTTGCTATGGTGATATACTTCACAACAGAATCCAACAGTGTGTCAGTTTTTGAGATCTACTCAGAGTCTGTGTAATGACCACCGGATTTGCTCAGCGCTGTGCAACATTACCTTTACTTTTCACTTTCTATACAAATTGTTGATCTGAATATGACCATACAGTAATTTTGAAGAATGTCACAAAGTTGGGTGGGGAACATTGGGCTGTAAGGGGTGGTGCAGAGATGTTTCAATGCAATTTGGATAAGCCAAGTGAGTAAGCAAATGCATGGCAGATGCCATATAATGTGGATAAATGTGGGGTTATCCACTTTGATCACAAAAACAAGAAAGCAGATTGTTATCTGAATGGCTATACATTTGAGAAACCAGAATGTACAATGAGACCTGGGTGTTCTCAACACCAGTCACTGAAGGTAAGCAAGCAGGTGCAGTAGGTGGTAAAGAAGGCTAACAGTTTGCTAGCCTTCAAGGCAAGAAGATTCAAGTACAGAGCAGGGACATCCTGCTGCAATTGTACAGGGCCTTGTTGAGGTAACATCCAGAGCACTGGGTGTAGTTTTAGTCACCTTATCTCAGAAAGGATTTTCTTTCCATGGAGCAAGTGCAGCAAAGGTTTCCCATGATTGATTCCTGGATGGCAGAACTGACATACGATGAGAGATTTGAATCAGTATTCACTACAGTTCAGAAGAATTGGGGGGAATTTTGTAAAATCTTATAAAATTCTAACAGGATTAGACAGGGTAGATGCAAGAAGGATGTTCCTAATGGTGGGGGAGTCCAGAACTGGATATAGGTAAACCATTTAGGACTGAGATGAGGAGAAATTTCTTTACCCAGAGAGTGATGATTGTGTGGAATTTGCTACCACAGAAAGCAGTCACTGCAAATCAAAGAGTGAGAAATCAAATGACATGGGGTAAAAGCAGGAACAGGCTGAGTTAGATGATCAGTCACGATGATAATGAATGGTGAGACAGGCTCAAAGGGCTGAATGGCCTCTTCATGCTGTTATTTTCTACTTTTGCATGCAGATCCTGTCTTTATATTGCCTTTTAAAGTTTTCACAGTTGGCTGCAAGTATCAGGTGAAGTTGTGATGCTACTTCCTCAGTGATCTGCTCTTCCTCTGAGCCTTAATTCTCGTTTACCACTGGCTTGTCAAGCAGCAAGTCTTGCAGATCTGAAAGTATAAATGCCTGAAGGAAAGGTTGGGGTGTAGAAGGGACGCTCGGCTAAGAAGCAAGAGGTGTGCAGTTACAGCACCAGCAGCTTGTACGTCACATGATGACCGCAGCATGTGAGTGACATATATGCATTAAGCAGGAGCATGCCATTATTCTGGATGGTTTCAGCAGTGCTGGCTGTAACACCCTTGGTAATGGCTATGCCAATTTTGTCAAGCATCACCTTCTACATGGGACTGAGGACAAGCAGCCATGCCTGATCCTCATTGATTTTTTTGTTGTTACATCTCATCATATGCATCCTACGAGAAAGAGAAAAGAGTAGCAACTTGTGTGTTGCAACCTGTTTGGGTAATAAACCTTTTGCAGCAAAATCACTGCGTGCATGTGAGGCTTGCACCTGTGATATGTGAGGGTGAATCACAACCGACATTGCTGATAGACAAGGGATGAGTGTGTGCTATTTTTAGCAGTGTTGAGGTTAGTGGCACAGTCAATAGGAAATTACAAATGATGGCATTTGAAGATCATTCACCGACTTTCATCACTCATTAGGTCACTGAACTTTTACTGGCACAATATATAGATTCTTACTGCCAGACTCCTGAGAATACCCTTCACGGCTATTTGTTCCCATTCCCTTAACAGTACACAACTGGAGAATCTTCTGGCCCCATGCAGAAAGATGACTTCTCTCCCTCTTCCCACATTTTGCATGAAGTGCTCCAGCTCAGAACCATGGAGCCTTAGCTTTTAGACGCAGAACCCGCTGTGGATTGGCTAGCTTTAACTGGTAATAGCCTGAACTGAAACTGGGCCCCCTGCTCAGCATGCAGTCAGTTTGCAGTGTGCTTACTCCTAGGCCGCATACCACCACCAAACAAATGAGTAGGCAGCACAAAGTTTGTGTGCTGTCTCCATCACCTCAATCAGGCACGGGGTAATTTTACGCTGCATTTCAGCAATTACTAATCGGCATTCTTGACATTTTATTTCCTTGGCTAGATTTAACTAGATACTTAAAGATAAATAAGGGAAAATGTTTCAGATGGCCTCTTTTTGAGAGGATCACCCTTTACGTTTGACTGGCATGAAGATTTGATGTAAATGCCATACTTTTTTGAAACTCACGGCAGTTGACACAAAGAATGCTGAATAACACTGATTCATAAAATCATAGAATTATATTGCACAGAAGGATGCCATTTGGACCATTGCGCCTATGCCAGCTCTTTCAAACAGTTACACAACTAATTCTATTTCCTTTTGCGCTTTCAAATGTTTCTATCCAATTCCCTCTCTTCGTATTGAATTTTGATAAATGTTACTGCATCAATGTACATTTAGATTACACGTTACCTCAGCATAAGCAGTAATGGATCTGTAGGAGTGCATTAGGTTGCAACTGAAGATAGGCAGATTGATTGAAGGATGAAATTATAGGTCAATTCTCTCAATCAATCTGCCATCCTCAATTACACCCTGTTATACTCCCACAGATGCATTATTGTGATTTGCAGACACGTTTTTAAAAGTCTGATCTGATTTGTTTTCAGAATATTTAGCTATAAGTACTTTGAGTTTGCAAAATATTTAGAACTTCCTTTGCCTGAATACAAATGCAATGGAATTCCAGGTGATTAACAAGTGATGAATACCGTAGGCTCATAGCCAACTGATTAGTTAATTTGAGGGAACTTTATTACCTCCTTCTGTGGTTAGACTTTCCAAGCAAATTAAATACCAGAGAAAAAGATTACACTACAAGTTTAAATTGATACCTGCTTGAAAGGGCTGCTCCCTGATCTACATTGGCTCTCAGAGCCCCAGTGCGTCCAATCAAAAATGTACATCCTTAAGTTCCAATCCTTTCAAGGACTTACCCCTCCCTCTCTATAAGCACATCAAGTCATATAACGCCACACAACTCTGTGTCCCTGTGATTTGGCCTTATCCCATTTTTATTTGAGCCTTCAATTATCTAGGTCCTACATGTTCTGGAATTCTCCTGCTAAACCCTTCTGTACTTGCCCTCTCTTCTTTAACATCCTCTAGAAAGTCACCTCTCATTTTTACGCAGCAAAAATAGAAATGGCTGGAGTAACTCAGAAGGTCTGGCAGCATCTGCGGAGAGAAAGCAGAGTCAATGTTTCGGGTCCAGGGACCCTTCTTCAGAACTGATTTCTATGCCTTTGGTCATCCCACTGAAAATCACCTTCAACTTGGCATTCAATTTGGTCTAAATGTGCTTCTGTGCAGTGCTGTGGAGAACGTTTAGGGCAGATTGGACTATTTCCTAGTCCTACAGATTAAAGCAATAAATTTCAGAAGTACAGTTAGGAAACAAACAATTGAAACAGGTTGACACTTGATTCCAGAAAATGGAAGGGAATGGTGAATGACATCGCACATTCAAAACCCTTTCACTCTAACTAGTGGAGAATTAACACATTATGGCAGCTCCACGGCCACCTCATACAGGCACATACATACACCTCATGCTCTATTGGTGATGGCAGATCAGCCAAATACAAATGCAATGGAATTTCAGGTGATTAACAGGTGATGAATACTGCTGGATACCTGGGAGTACCTTTACTGCTACATATGCACAATGGATGATTTTCTGGACCTGTGGGAATCCAACAGCAAATCTGAGAGCTCTCTTATTCTGAGAGCTCTCTCATATTCACATGTAAGTGCCAGTGTTGGCAAATATTGCATTTGTCATCTTAGAGATACATTGTGGACAGCAAATGATGAGTCACCGAGTTGTGGGTTCAAACATTCCACAAGATCACCAATAAAATCAAGATTGATACTCCAGTGGAATACTGAATCCTGCCCTGTTGGAGTTGCCATATTTCAGATGAGACGTTAAACCAACGCCCTGACTTTCCTCTCAGATCGTCCTGAAACAGCCCACAGTACTATTTTCAACAGTAGGACAACTATTTCCAGTGTCGTAGCCATCATTTATCCCTTAATTAAGATCACCAGGAAAGATCATCTGGATACTATCACATTGCTTTGTTGTACACAAATTAGCTGATGCCTTACACATCATATCTGTGACTACACTTCAACAGCGCTTCACTAGCTGTACAAACACTTTGAAATATCTGGTGGCTGTGAAAAGCACACTATAAATGCAAGTTTGTGTTTTCACTTTTTATGTGACAAATGTCACCAGCAGACAGGTAAGAAACCTGTCTTAAGAAAGCTTCAAAAGTGAAAATTGGAGCTTCCTATATACACACACACACACACACACACACCCCCGCCCCCCCCACCCCCCCCAGCAGATTAAACTTCTGAACTCCCTCAACCCTACTCCATCACTTTCTGCTCAGTCGCATGAGACAACTTACAAAAAGAATCAGCAGCCACAAATATTCTCCAAAATAATTTAAGGTGATCTCACTGGCTCCTCCTCTTCCTCATACCATAATTGAACAATTTGTTTTTTTTTCATGTCATCTCTTTGGTAGTTTCTATTGAAACTCAGCAGATCTGGCAGCATCTGTGGAGAGAAAGTTAACATTTCAGGTCCAGGGACCCTTCTCCAGAACAGTTCTGTAGAATGGTCACTGGACCCGAATCATTAACTCTGCTTTCTCTCACAGATGCTGCCAGACTCGCAGAGTTCCTCCAGCAATTCCTGCTCTTGTTTCAGACTTCCAGTTTCCACAGTTCTTTGTTTTTTTTGGTACTTTCTATTATTACTTTTTATCTGTCTCTTTCCTATTCAATTCTGATTTGTCACAGTTTGAGGCAATCATGTAAAATTTTTACATGGTATGGGAGATGTATTTTATATTGAATTTATCGACCTCTATTTCCAATTACATCTGTTCATGTCATTCTTCTTGCTGTCTGCTGCTTCATTCAACATTCCCTGCTCATTGTGTCTTAGCCTCTGTCATTCCAATCATAATGTTTTGCCATCATCATTACGCTCTCAAAAGCACGCTAAAGAGAACTACAAACCATGCTTTCAGTAACTCCAATCTTCCTTTACCTGCTTTTTTGACCCCCTCCTTAGCTTGCCACAGAAAGCCTAGGTTTCTCATGAGCAAGCAACAGCTATACAGAGTGCGCTTTTCCCATTTATTCATGGGACGTGGGCATCACTGGCTAAGCCAGCATTTACAGCCCAAACCTGAATCATTCTTGAGGTGATGGTGAGCTACCTTTTTCAAGCACTGTAACCCATGCTGGGGTAGGCCTACCCACAGTGCTGTTAGGAAGACAGAGTTTCAAGGTTTTGAAGCAGTGATGGTGAAGGAATGGTAATATCATCCCAAGTCATGATTGTATGTGGCTTCGAGGGCAACTTGCAGATGGTGGTGCTACCATGCATCTGCTGCCATTATACCTTTAGGTGCTAGAGGCTATGGTTTTGGAATGTCATTGGTGAGTATCTGCAATGCGCCTTGTGAATGGCACATACTGCTGTCAATGTACACTGCGTTGATGTTAGAGGAGTGAATGTTAAAGATGTTAGATGGGGTGTCAATAAAGCAAGCTGTTTACTCCTGCCTGGTTTTGAGGTTCTTATGTTGTTCGAGCTGCTCGCTTCTAGAAAATTGGAGAATATTCTGTTACACTCCTGATGTCTTCCATTTAGATGAAAGTATCTTCAGCAACATCCGTTTTTCTTCTTTTTAGATTGTGGACAGATTTGGAGAAACAGGAGTTGAGTTACACACCTCACAATTCTGACATGTCCTTGTTGCCACAGTTTTTAAATGGCTGGTCTAATTCAGTTCCTCACCAATGAAAATCCCCAGAATGTTGATAATGGATAATGCCATGTTGACAATACCATTGAATGTCATGGGGTGATAATGTCAAGGGATGATGGCTAGATTCTCCCTTGTTGGTGATGGTCATAGCCTGGACACTTACGTGGCATAATATCATTTATCACTTATCAGCTCAAGCCTGTATGCTGTCCAAGTCTCGCTGCACATGAACGTAGGCTGCTTCAATATCTGAGCAGTTGAGAATGGTATGAATTTAAATTGCATTATTTCTAAAAGATGTCATGCAGCTCAGAAAGGATGGAAGTGCAACAGAGGATTGACAAGCGAAACATTAACATTAACAGCAAGTGATAGCCAATGCAATGTAGATCCATCTATTATCCATAGTGAAATGTATAGGTTGGTATGTGTACTCTGCCTGAAGGCAGATACTTGGCTCATTGTCTGCTGATGCGTCATCCTAAGCTATACATGTAGCAGAATTTGTTCATGAAGGTTTGCAAATATCTTCCACTCTCAAAGGCATGGGGAGATCCTTAAAAGACCCCAGCCAGAACAAAAATGAAAAGCAGCTATTGGCATTATTTTGAACTATGCGATCACTGTAAATCCAACTGAGCTAACCAGTTTCTACTGTAAAACTCACACCAACTCAAATAGT
This sequence comes from Ginglymostoma cirratum, assembly GCA_024137785.1. Lineage (NCBI taxonomy): Eukaryota > Metazoa > Chordata > Chondrichthyes > Orectolobiformes > Ginglymostomatidae > Ginglymostoma > Ginglymostoma cirratum. The sequence continues at coordinate 20,566,286 of JAHRHZ010000019.1, forward strand.
GCACATTTTTCAGCGACTCTCTATTTTTGATTCTTTCTGCTCTGACTCCTCCTGAAGTTTTATAATACATTTAGCACTGTCTTGTCATAATAAGTCTTACATTTGACAACAGTCTCACGTGTGAGATCATGATATTATACTTTCTGTCTGTCATTTATGATCTCATCACACTGAAACATCCATCTCCACAAGTACAAAGTGATATGAAATTAGTGCTGTCTTCCCTAGACCCATTACCTCATCCCTCCTACCTATAACATCCCCCAGACCTCCAAGCCTCTGTGATCAATATGCACCTCCAATTCTGGCCACGTGCTCGTTCCCAGATTTAATCACCCTGTCATTAGCATCCATGCCTTCCAACACATAACTTCTGAAATTCTACCTCTACCACTCAGCCTATCTGCATTGCTTCTCTTCTTAGCTCCTCCTTAAACATCACTCTTTGGCCAAGCTTTAGGTAATCAGTCTTAAAATGTCTTCATTCAATGACAAACTTGTTTGATAATACTCATCTAAAGTACCTTGTAATATGTTACTACAGTCTTTTGGTAGCACAACAATTGAACGTTGTTGAAAAAAAAGACATTTTATTGTAGTCTTTCATCTTGCATTGTCCTATTATTTTCAGACTGAAAGAACATATACATACAATGTGCCTGTTTCAACTCAACAAAATAGGTGACAGTCATTCACTGGCTCATTTCTCAGGGAAATGCATTAACCAATCAGAATTCCCTACCTGGTTTAAAATGTACACAAAGTTTTGGAGGTAATTGTCAGTTTTCACTACCTGGTGCAATCTTCATGACAATATCTCTACAGAAGATTCACTCGCCAGCCAATCAACAGTCTCCTCTCAAACACTATAAATGCTTTCCCGTTACATTGGTATTTCTTACAAATTTTCCTGATGAGTGCAAAGAAAAAATGTTTCAACAAAATGCATCTTTTTCAGCGATATTTGACTATATTAGAGGTGCTATATGAGCACAAAGTTATTGTTATTCTGAACTGAATGAAAACTGGTTGCCTTGGTTGCATGGAACTAATGCTTCAGTTGAGGGAGCACATGCACTTGAAAATCTTCCAACAGGTGGAGGAACTATAAGGAGCATCAATTGTTCCTACATTTTTTTCCAATGGCTCCCAGAAAATGCGCCTGTTGTCATTATAAGGACAAGTGAATTGAAATCAAGTCACAAGACATGCCAGTGGTAACAGTGGCTGAAATAGAAACAAACCATGGTCGAAGGAATGTACACGTTCTCCAAGCAGCTTATGTGATTGGTACAGTTTGTCACTTTTAACCAGGTTTGGCTTTTTGGCCTGTGTCAGTGCCTCAAGTGTGCTGTTAACTCATGACTGAAGATCTCATGTCTCACATTCCCCCAGTCTTGACAGCTCTGCCTTCTCTGTCGCTTCCTTCTGGTAAGACAGAGGTGCAATATGTGAGAAATTTTTATCTAACCTTCTACTTTATGAAGCAACCACCGTTAGCCATTATTTGAATTGAGAAACTGCTCACTCCAATCTGATTGCTCTGATCCTCAATCACTAATTTTGCTGCTGAGTAAAACTAAAAAGTGGCACAAAGATTAGAAAGCCACTACAAATACTGCTGTTGTCTCCAGAAGAATCGATTCAACATTTGACTGTGTGATTCATTCCTAAAGCTTTATCCTCCTCAAAATACAATCAAATTGGATAAAGGTTTTAGCCACGACTAATTAATCTCTTGTTGATGGTATTGTGCCTTTTCTTAAAAATAATTACAGTGTTCTGATCTTGGCTGTCGGGACTGCCATTAGATTTGAAGCCAGATAATGTCACACAGATGCGTTTGATTAGATTCACATGTCTTTTTCAGTCTATGCTTAACCTATGATGACCTCCATTTCGATGTGTACTATTTGAAGCCTCTCCATTGCTAATTTTGCTTCCCAGGTTCAAACACACAACTTTATTCTTTGAAATGATTTGACTCTCTTTCAAATTTGTCATGTACAAAAATCAAGCCGAAATCTTGAAACAAATCGAAAAATATTATGTTATGTTCCTTCCTTAGCTTTTAAAATAATTATTGTGCACTGAGGATGATTAGTGAAATGTAAACAAAGATACTGTTACGAAATTAAAAATTATATTGTTAAATTAAAATCGCTGTTTATTTCTTAGATTCTCAGCAGTGAGCTCACTTGTCCTGTGTACCAAGATGCACCACCCTTTCTCCCATTTGGATTTCTTTATTGTTACGTATTGTAGTCTTTGTACTTGCTTGGTTATCAGGAGGAAAGGTTTCAGCACATAAGCTTTTGCAACAAATTTCCTACAAGTTGGAGGTGCTCTGCTATGCCAAATACTTCCGCCGTCAGTGCATACAATTCATCACGGCAAATTACAATCTCAACAGTTGTATAGCTACGAGTCTTAGCCCATGAACTACATGGTTAAAAAAAACCAGCATTGCCCATACTTTTGCAGAACATGTACAACATGCACACTCAAATCTGTCAGCAATTAACTAAATTCCCAACTCAGGACTAAAGCAGAAAATAATCTGAGAGCACAATCCAAGCTGAACTAGGAAAAGCAGGAAATGAAGATAATTTTTGCAGATGAAACAAGCCTAATATTTCAACACAACTTCAATTTCAAAATTACACAATTTCATGATATAAAAAAGGAGTGACCGTGATAAAGGTAAACTATCCCACGCATCTCCTTGACTTGCCTGCAGCTTGATCACAGCATCTTGCTCCATTACCAGTCCCTTTTGTCCAGCTATGTGGGATTGCACAGCCTAATTCTAACTTTGGCTATCTCATCATAGTCTCACACTCCTGTCTGCAGGCATTTTGTCCTTCTCATATTTCTCATCTACACGCTGCTCCACAGTGATTACATTTGAAATCACAATGCCTCACTACCTCAAACAACAACCCTTAAACAGACTGTTAGACTGGCATCCAGTATTAGATCAGCAGAACTTTCCTTCCATTAAATATTGAGAAGACCAAAGCCATTTCTTTGGTCTATTCTGGGAATTCTGACTCCGTCCTGCAACTTTCCAACTGTCTGAGGCTGAGTCATAATGTATTGAACTCTATTGTCATATCTAACCCCAAGATGAGCTTTCAATCACATATCTTCCTGATAAGACCACTTACTTCCACCCTCATAAAGTTACCCCATTCCCAACCTGCATCAGCTCATCTGCTGTAGAAACCCTCATCCAGGTCTTTATTGATCTCCAAAGTTATACAGATTTAAGCCAGATGGTGAAGTACAAAACAAAATAAATCTTTTCTTTGATAGTGAGTTTACCCACAGGGTGCAGCCTTATAGATCTCTGCCTCTGAACTACAACCTCATAATTCCAGCCAACTCTCTTCAATGTGCTTAATCAAACAATGCCCACATCTGTATAGTTTTAACAGCATAATCAACAAACCATCAATATTACATGTTCTAATATCTGTAAATTTGAGGCCATGAAAATTTCTGCTGTCTGTTCCTAAGTCACACCAAATTCACCCGTTATGCTCATTGACCTACAATGACTTCTGTTTAAGCAAAGCGTCAATATCAAAAGTTGCATCCTTGTTTTCAAATCACTCCATGGCTAACTCCTTTATGCCTCAGTAATTCCCTCCAACTCTACAACTTCTCTATCTCTGCCATTTTGCATATCCTGAATTTTAAATACTCCATTGATGCTGGCCATATCTTCAGCCACCTAGTCCCAAGCTCTGGAATTCCCTTCCTATACCTATAACCTCTATATCCCCTTGAAGTGACTCCTTAAAATCTACCTCTTCAACTAACTTCTGATCATCTGCATAACATGTGCCCTGTTGTGATGATTTGTTTTATAATGCTCCCACAACATATATAAATACAACTTGTTCTGCGATTGTTGCAATTTCATTGCAAGCTAAAGAATTTTACCATGATATTTTCAGGTAATTATTGGAAGAGAAGTACAAAAAGATAACTAATTGTTCCAACAAATAGAATACTTTTAATGAAAGAGGCATGTTGGATATGGTTTGTTTCACTCAGTGTTTTCGATCTTGACCCAAACACCAAGTCAGGATGCTGGTTTTGGTCACCAGGAGAATTTTGAGAATGATCCACATTACCGTCGCTTTTTCATTTCGAAAAGCTAGGTACATTTGATAACCATTTCCCCAGCTGGACCAAGATGCTAAGTTTAAAACCAACTGTTAGCTCAAAAGAGTAGTTTCAAAAATAGGCTACCTCACACAGCAAAGTTGAATGAAGTGAATTTTAGACCTTGACAGTATGGAAGCATGAGACTTTGTAAAGGTAAGGACAATAATTTTGTCAGTTTTGTTTATATGTAAACGGTGTAACTTCGATGCTAGTTTTCTTGCAACATCAAAATGCAGACATCAACAAGAATGTTAGATTTCACTTCACTGGACACACTTAAACCATTAATAAGGCTTAAGTTATCAAAGTGTACAGGATATACTATTACTGATATAAAATCTAAATTTGCATATATTTTTGGGATATTGTGAAAGAGCTCTTCAAGTGTCAAATGCTGCAAAGTTATCTTAAAAAGAACATGTGAAGTTATAGTTGAGACATACTTCGCACATTTGAGCTCCAGGGAGCCTAGCATTAGCACTAAAGAGAAGGAATGATTGGGCTGTTTGGCTGGAAGAGTGGTCTGTAGATGAATCCTCAGTCAAGTGGGTACAATTTAAAATTAGATGCTTGCGGAGAAGGCATGAATATTCTTTCCATTGGTTAAGGTTAGATTGTTGTGGGGATGCCAGAGTCATTCTTCCAAATGGTCAAGAATTGTACATATTCGATACAAATTAAGGTTAGCTTATTGTGGGGAAGCTAAGAGTATTCTTCCATTGGTCAAGAATTGCAAACATTTGGTTACACATTGTGAGCTGTGTTGAGGCAGTTGCACATACTTGGGCCGGATATTGTAAAAGTTACCTGCAAGGGGCAGTCTTCTGGTGCAGTGGTAGCGTCCCTACTGCTGGACTGGGGGGCCTGGGTTCAAGTCCCACCTGCCCCAGAGGTGTGTAATAACACTGCTGAGCAGGTTGATAAGGAAAAATAAGTAAAAGCTACCTGCACTCTCAATTGTGTGAGATAGCACTTCCAGATTTTAAATAATAAAGGCTACCACTTATCCCCTCCAACTTCAGTTTCATTTAGTTCCCTCCCTTCCTGATATTTGTGGTTGTTGCACTGCCCTTCATAGGTAGTGTTTGTTAATTGCACTTTTAATTCATAACATAACTGATTTGGTGGTGGTGAACAAAAACATCTAGAGTTGTGTAATAACATCACTAAACAGAAAATAATAAATAAACAAAGGCTATCTGGAAAAAGAATACAAAAATAGGGGTGTAAAACAGGTCGTTGCGCTGTTCAGGAGATAGTGTTTGTCACAAGACACATGCATGGAGCCATTTTTCAGGAGGGACAGGGAGAATTGATAAAAAGTCAACCCTTCATGACTTCATCCAAAGTCGTGGGGTCAGCTTCAACCTGTAAACTAAGAAAACTCAGTTGTATTTATTGTCCCCACTTTCTAAGTCCTTAACTCAGTGTTGTCAGATCATTTTCTCTGGCATCCAACCACACATAAGCCATAGTTTCTACCATTTTAACAAGTTTATGGCAGGAGTGAACACTTTGTAATCTTGCCACCAATTTCGTCTGTTCTGCTAACACTGTCTCAGGTTAAACTAGCCTTTTCAAACCCTTGCCTTCTTATTTGACTTTGAGCTAAGTTTCTGATTCCATAGTTTTCTGATGGACAGTCTATCTATTGTCGATCTACTGGGTTTCCGGTAAGATGGTGGTGGAGTAGGGCTTCTGAGCCTGGGCCTCATCCACTCCATTCATTTTCTTTTCATTTCTTTTTTTTCCCTCTCTTCTCTTGTTTTTTTTTTCCCTTCTATCTTATTTTACTTACCTCTTGGTGAAGAGCTTCATCATGGCAGTGGCGAGTAGGCCCAGCACGGCCTTGTGACGTTGGAGGTGAATCTGGGTTCCCGACAACTTCCACATCAACAAGGCAGTCCTACCACCACCTCCTGGCTGCTGCGGCAGCAGTGAGATTCAAGGACGTGGCAGAAGAGGCGGGTTTGGGCCGAGTACGAGACCTGGCAGCATTGGCAGTGGCTGCATTGGGAAGGTGGGCCTGAAGCGGACTCATGGCGGCAGTGGAGTCGAGTTTGGTACAGGGCATCATTGGTGATGTCTGCATTGGCGAGGTCCAGCGAGGACTCATAGTAGCAAAGGGTGTTGATGGAGATGATATGGCGTTGAAGAGTGGCAGCAGCGCAGTGAGAGGACTCATGCCTGGCCACCAGGCCCATGGCTCATAGCCCATGGCAGAGCACTTAATAACAAGGACTGTAACTGTAAAGTTAATAACTGTAAAGTTGAACATTTTTTCTTTATATCTTCATTTTACTGTCTCCATATACTATGTTTTCATTTATTTTTCTGTGTTTTAAGATGGCACTGGAGAGTGGCTACACTATACAACATTTTTCACTGTACTTTTGTAACAAGATATACATGACAACTAATAAATCAAATTAAATCTTTCTTTTCCATAACAACCAACACTTATCTGTTTTTGTTGCATCCAGACTCAACTATCCCAATGCTATCCTGGTCTGCATTCTATATTTCACCTTCCAAAAAACTTCAGCTAATCCAAACCTCTGCTGTTTTTCTCAGATTCCACTTCAAGTCCCAATCACCCATAACACTTGATATTATAGACCAGCATTGGTTCTCTATCTCCCAGTACCACAACTTTGAAGCTGTCAGCTTTGAGTTTAAAACCCATATTGTTCTCACATCCCCCACACCTGTCTCACTCCAACTCACGATTCATTTCTCCTTTAAACTACCTTTGCAACTAAACATTTGGTCATTTGTACTGATGTCTACTTCTTTAGTTCGGTGTCAAACTTTGGCGATTACCTCTTGATATACAAATGGGATTTCATAGAGTCACAGAGGTCTACAGCACTGAAAAAGGCCCTTTGAGTTTCTGCCTTACAGGCACTGAGGATCCCTACCCAGGTCCTACCACCTTCTGGCCGAAAAAAGATTGCTTAAATCCCCTCTAAACCTTCTGCCCTATCTATGCCCCCAGCCACTGATCCCTCCATCAAGGAGAAAAAAGTCTTTCCATCTGCACTATGCCCATAATAATTTTATATGTGCCATTTATGACAACCCAGTCTCCTCTGCTTCAAGGAAAACAACCCCAATTTGCTCAATCTGTCTTCATAACTATAACACTCCAGCCTAGGCAAAATCCTGGTAAATCTCCTCTCCACCCTCTCCAGTGCAATCACATCCCTCCTGTAATGTGGATTCCAGGACTGCTCATAATACTCTAGCTGTGGCCTAACTAACATTTTTTTTTATACAGGCCCAGCTTTACCTTCCTGTTCTTAAATTCTTTGCCACAATGGGTGGGGCAGATATCTAGCAACAAGGAATCAAACTACAGAAGGAGAAGGCGGGCTTGGTGACATGGTGTAATGAAAATTATCTGTCTCCCAACGCGGCAAAACTAAATTAACTGACCATCAACTTCAGAAAAAAAGGAGGAGAACACGTCCCCATCTACATCAACGGAATGAGGTCGAGAGGGTGGAGAGCATCAAGTTCCTCAGAGTGACGATAACTGACAACCTGTCCTGGACTTCTCATGTAGATGCGACAGTCAAGAAGGCGTAACAATGTCCCTTCTTCCTCAGGCAGCTCAGGAAATTTGGCATGTCCACCAGGTCCCTCACCAACTTCTAATGATGCACCCATTGAAAGCATACTGTCTGGGTGCATAACAGCCTGGTATGGCGACTGCTCTGCCCAGAACCATAAGAAACTACAGAAGGTGGTGTGCACAGCCCAGACCATCATGGAAACTAACCTTATATCCATGGATTCTACTTACAGGGCTCGCTGCCACAGAAAGGCAGCCAACATCATCAAAGACACATCACACACCCCGGTAATGATCTCCTACAACCTCTTCCATCAGGCAGAAGATACAGAAACCTGAACACACACACAAGCAGGTTCAGGAACGGCTTCTTCTTGGCTGTTATCAGGCTGATGAATGAACTCTATAGCCTCAAATAACACTGATCTTGCGAATGTTGGTCTCGCCTAGCACACGCCCTGTGCAATGTAACCAGTATGCCTCTGTCTAAGCCTTTTTGATTTGTACTTCCTTTGCTTACTACGATCTGCCTGTACCGTTCATAAACAAAGCTTTTCACTGCATTTCAGTACACATAACAATAAATCAATCAATCAGTATGGCACATTATCAAAAGACTCGCTGAAGTCCATGTAGACTACATTCAATACATTGCCCTCATCTATACATCTGTTGAAAAATACTCAATCATATTGGTCAGATATGACTTCCAATTAACAATACCATGTTGACTATTCTTGATTAATCTCTTCCTCTCCAATAGCCGATTAATTTTGTCCCTCAATATTTAAATATTCTTATTGATGTGTTGGTCCCAATTGCAAACAAGTAGGATCATAGGATGTAATCTCCAAAATATTTACAAAGTTTTCTGAAAGCAGTAGAGACAAATCTCATCCGGATTTATTCTGTCACCAAAACTCAATGGATATGATTATAATTTAATGCAAGCTTTTATATAATTCATAAAGACAATGACAATAAAGGATTACCAGTTAAAAGACTCTGATTAGCATTTTATTATGCATGGATCTGAATTATACTAGTGGCTAGTATAATTTGTCTGCAGCCTTAGTTGGCATTACAGTTGTTACTTCATTCTGATTTTGTAATTTTTTAAGTTATTTTGCCTTTTTGAGTCACAAAATTAAGTGCCCCTTTTTGAACACACATCCTATTTTGAAGGATCGATTAGTATTGGGTGATTAATTCACTTAAATTTGGGACCATTATAGGTTGAAATGAGAAAAAATATTACAATGAAATTCTGTCATATGACTGAATTAGAGTTTTATGTGAGCATTCGGAAATAGTCACAGAAGTTATACATCGTAGTTATAGATTGTGCAGAAAGGCATGTCAATTATTATATTTACAATTAGCAACAAGTTAGCTCTTAATACTAAAAGCCACAGCCCTGAAGAAATTATTTATGAGTTGCAAATGGCAATGACCATAAATATATTGTTCGTGCTAACACAAGATTAAGACTAGAAGGAGTCAAATGGGGTGGGGGTGATTCAATTCATACCAATTTCCTGCACAAAGTGGTATGATATTAACACATTGCATAACACTGACATCTGCAGAGATTAAGCAAACTTCCTGACACAGCTTTGTCAGATGGAGCTAAAAGGTTCAATGGGTGTGTGGAAGTCAAGCAGAAAGAGGAGGGGGCTTATCTGGGCTAGCAGAGACCCATAACACTTCTGTGATGACTTCACCGAAATCAAAATATAAAAGTGATTTGTTTCATGGAGTGGTCTCCAGCTAGTTAGGCCAGTGAAGGCAAAGGATAGTCCGGCAGAGCATAGGAGTTACAGAGATGTAAAGCAGTATTTGAAGTGGCTACACAACTCTTGTTTCAAGAAGGCATGCTGCACATCTGGAGCGCACCAACTTCTAATTTGGCAGTTCCCACCCCTCCTGGAAATGTCAGTTCATTGACTCCACAATATCAATTTTTGTGTCCACAAGTGAGTGAAACTAAGCACCACAAACAGGGCTCTGACTTAATGGTCTCGATGCAACTCCTTTTTAATGGAGATAGAAAAATAGCAGCACTCGCAGCTAGTCCTTACACTCTCAAGGACATCACTCTCTTAGTAACAAGTTTCAATCAATGGCAAGCTTCTAGCAAAGGAAAACGTCTGCCTTGACATTTTCTGCAACTCAATCAGTGCAGACCTGCCTTCTTGCAGTCACCTTTCTCTGATTTGTTGATGAGCAGGGTGCCTGTGCAATACTAGTAAAATATCCCAGAAGTGCGTAAATGGCTGATATTTGTACCCTTGTCAACCTCAGTTGGCTCAGCAGCACGGATCTGCAGGATGTGAACACTGGTCCCACCTTAACGCTGAGAAAACTGGCCAGGGGTGGTACAGCTGTCAAACTGCCCCAACACATGTCATCCAATGGGGGCCAAAGAGCTGGGAAAACTCCTCCCCACAGCTTCATTTCTCTCCCTATGTTCAGTATTTATCTTGCCTGCCTTCAATGGTACAATACCCTAGCAGGGGTGGCAGTGGAACAACAATGGCAGGTATTTCTGGATATAATGCAGAAGGTGCAGGATCAGTTCATTCCAAAGAGGAAGAAGGATCCGAAGGGGAGGCAGGGGCGGCCGTGGCTGCCGAGGGAAGTTAAGGACTGTATAAAGATAAAAGAGAAGTATAACAAAGCAAAGATAAGTGGGAAGCCGGAGGACTGGGAAACTTTTAAAGAGCAACAGAAGATAATTAAAAAGGCAATACGCGGAGAAAAAATGAGGTACGAAGGCAAACTAGCCAAAAATATAAAAATATAAAAGGAAAGCTTTTTTAGGTATGTGAAAAAAAATAAAATGGTTAAGACTAAAATTGGGCCCTTGAAGACAGAAACGGGTGAATTTATTATGGGGAACAAGGAAATGGCAGAAGAGTTGAATAGGTACTTTGGATCTGTCTTCACTAGGGAAGACACAAACAATCTCCCAGATGTAATAGTGGCTGAAGGACCTCGGGTAATGGATGAACTGAAGGGAATTTATATTAGGCAGGAAATGGTGTTGAACAGACTGTTAGGTCTGAAGGTTGATAAGTCCCCGGGACCTGATGGTCTGCATCCCAGGGTACTTAAGGAGGTGGCTCTAGAAATCGTGGACGCATTGGTAATCATTTTCCAATGTTCTATAGATTCAGGATCAGTTCCTGTGGATTGGAGGGTGGCTAATGTTGTCCCACTTTTCAAGAAAGGAGGGAGAGAGAAAACAGGGAACTATAGACCGGTTGGCCTGACGTCAGTGGTGGGAAAGATGCTGGAGTCAATTATAAAAGATGAAATTACGACTCATTTGGATAGCAGTAACAGGATAGGTCAGAGTCAGCATGGATTTACGAAGGGGAAATCGTGCTTGATTAATCTTTTGGAATTTTTTGAGGATGTCACTATGAAAATGGACAAGGGAGAGCCAGTGGATATAGTGTACCTTGACTTTCAGAAAGCCTTTGATAAAGTCCCACATAGGAGATTAGTGAGCAAAATTAGGGCACATGGTATTGGGGGCAAAATACTGACTTGGATTGAAAATTGGCTGGCTGACAGGAAGCAAAGAGTAGTGATAAACGGGTCCCTCTCGGAATGGCAGGCGGTGACCAGTGGGGTACCGCAAGGTTCGGTGCTGGGACCGCAGCTGTTTACAATATACTCTAATGATATAGATGAAGGCATTAAAAGTAATATTAGCAAATTTGCTGATGACACAAAGCTGGGTGGCAGTGTGAAATGTGAGGAGGATGTTATGAGAATACAGGGTGACTTGGACAGGCTAGGTGAGTGGACGGATGCATGGCAGATGCAGTTTAATGTGGACAAATGTGAGGTTATCCACTTTGGTGGCAAGAACAGGAAGGCAGATTACTATCTAAATGGAGTCAAGTTAGGTAAAGGGGAAGTACAACGAGATCTAGGTGTTCTTGTACATCAGTCAATGAAAGTAAGCAGGCAGGTACAGCAGGCAGTGAAGAAAGCTAATGGCATGCTGGCCTTCATAACAAGATGAATTGAGTATAGGAGCAAAGAGGTCCTTCTGCAGCGTACAGGGCCCTGGAGTATTGTGTGAAATTTTGGTCTCCAAATTTGAGGAAGGACATTCTTGCTATTGAGGGAGTGCAGCGTAGGTTCACAAGGTTAACTCCCAGAATGGCGGCACTATCATATGTTGAAAGATTGGAGCGACTGGGCTTGTACACACTTGAGTTTAGAAGGATGAGAGGGGATCTGATTGAGACGTATGAGATTATTAAGGGATTGGACACTCTGGAGGCAGGGAGCATGTTTCTGCTGATGGGTGAGTCCAGAACCAGAGGACACAGTTTAAAAATAAGGG
>JAHRHZ010000019.1:20583407-20627600 GCA_024137785.1 Ginglymostoma cirratum
TGATGCTGCTTTGCCTGCTGTGTTCATCCAGCTCTACACCTTGTTACATCAGAGATGGAGCAATGCCTGATCAAACAAGACACTTTTGAAAAGACCTTAGAAAGCTGTTGTTGGTATTGTATTTTGGATTTAAATGATACGACACACATCTATAGCAAACATTGCCGACAGTAAAAATTTAAGCATTAGTGATCTTGTAATGCTCATAAACTCAGCAGTCAGTAAATAAGATCCAGCTGACCTGCTATCCAGTATTTAACAGTGTCACCATAAATCTTTATCAGGTCAGTTATGTTACTAAATCACTCTTTTGAATTTATGTGTATACATTTCTTTCAGGGCAAAACACTACGCTTTAGACTTCAGATTTTCTTTAAGTATAGCCTGGAAGTCATGATGTGCAATAATATTTGTACATAAGCATATTTAACGTTTGCTTGTCAAATTTAACTTTCCCACGCTGTGCAGCTCAACAAATTCTGCAAGCCAGTCCCTCTAATACTATCTATTGGACTCATCATATAAACAGAAATCAGTTGCAGGAAAATGGAACAACTAGATATGAAAGTCGATCATGGTTCTTTGCAAATGTTTGAGCTGTAAAGAAGCAATACTGATTTTGGCTTCAGCTTTCCAATTTCAAGGTTAAATATTTACAAATCATTTTGTGAAACACTACAAGAGGGATGATAACAGCTCTGTGCAATAATTGTGGCCATGTTCCCTTCTCTGCAGAGTTCCCAATCTAAGCTGTTCTTAGCTGTTAAAATCAATACCAGGACAAATTAAGACTGTGTCATCTGCTTGCCCTATAGTCCAAATTAAAACAGTCCTCATCACCAAAATGGGTGCATTACTATTGATATGATTTGTTTACTATGGGAAGAAGACAGTAAAACTGTGTCTTTGCTCTTGGTTGTTACAATAAAAATATTCTGGTGGCAGGAGGGAAAAACTAATCTTATTGTCTGTCTTGGAAGCAGAGGCTACAAATGAAATGGAGTTTCTGCAAGAGGTTAGTCAGCATATCTGTAGCATCTCTTATGAGTGGTCGTGTGACATCTCCCTGTGGAGGCAGAGTGTTTAGGGACTGTAAGGTTATAATTCACCAAAGGACTCAAGCAGTGATAGAAACAGTGGGATGTTATTGAAAACCTTTATGGGATGATTATTTTGAGCGTCATGGTCAAGGTATGTTATTTAGTATGCATTACAAAACAACATTTCTGATCCAGCCTAAAATAAAGATGCTCTTAATTTTGTTTTAAACTAGATAACTTGTAATTAACTAGTGGAATTGGCAAATTGTTAGTAACATTTGCCCAACATAGGCAGCTGCCTGGCAAGAGTGGGCAGTCTATGTGATATTGTACTTCACTGAAATTCATGGAGACATAAAGTGAAATATTTACATATGAGCATATTTCCTCAGCCAGACTGCAAGAATATAAGGCTATTTCTAGGTTTCCGTCAATGTCATTCTTGACATGGCCATTTAAGCAGATATGACCAACAACAACGACAACAACAACCCTTCTGAGGAAGGATCACCGCACCCGTAACGTTAAATCTGATTTTTTCTTGACAGGTGCTGCCAAACTTGCTGAGCTTTTCCAGCGATTTCTGTCTTTGTTCCTGATTTACAGCATCCGCAGTTCTTTCGGTTTTTCTTTAAGCAGATACAACAATGCGCTTGTCTCCTAATTCTCTTTCCATACCCATAACACCATCAAAGCTAAGATCATTAAAGGATGCGATGACATATACAGAGGGGGGAAAAGTCCTCTAGTTGGGGAGATCAAAACACGGAGACATAATCGTAAGATGAGATTCAGGCCACTCAGGGATGTTGTCAGGAAACAGTTCTTTTTAAAAAATGTAAGAAAATCTGAAACTTTCTCCCTCAAAATTCTCTTGAAGTTTGATCAAGAGAGGAAAGAAAAACAAGATAGGAATAGACAGATTTTTAATAGCTATGGATATTAAAGGACAGATCAAAGTTGGCCACGTAGAATTGAAGTACAGATGAACCAATATATTAATGAATGGCAAAAAAGGCTGAAGAGTCTTAAAGGTCTACTCCAGTTCCTATGTTCCAATTAATATTAAAATTGGCTTCATGAATTTGACTTGTAAAAATCAAAATATCATACTCTTCTTATGCTATTCATCTGAAGACCTACGGTGCCATGTGCCCTTATTTTACAATATCCAACATGACATAAAATACCATATGAAAGCAAGGTAAATCATCAGGAGGTGCATTATCCCTCTCTCAGAATGTTTGAAAGTTGATTTGATTTGATTATTATTGTCACATGTACCTAGGGACAGTGAGAAGTTTTGGTTTGCATGAGGTACAGGCAGATCACACCAAAAAGATCACAGGGTGACAGAACAGAGTGAGGATACAAAGTTACAGCTGCAACAAAAGGTGCACAAAAAGCAAGATCAACATTAGATTTGAAACTTTTAAGGCCCATTCAGAAGTCTAATAACAGTGGGAAAGAAACTGCTCTTGAACTTGTTAGTATGTGTATTTAAGCTTTTGTATCTTTTCTCTTCGGAAGAGGTTGGAAGAGCATGTCTCACAGTGCCAGGGTCTTAGGTTTGATTCCACCCTCAGGTGACTGTGTGGAGCTTGCTCATTCTCCCTATGTCTGCATGGGTTTCTAACGAGTGCCGTGGTTTCCCCCAACAGTCCAAAGATGTGTAGGTTAGGTGGACTGGCCATGCTAAATTGCCGGTACTGTTCAGGGGTATGTACGTTAGGTGGATTAGTCTTGGGAAATGCAGGCTTACGGGGAAAGGGTAGGGGGATGCGTCTGGGTGGCATGTTCTTTGGCGGGGCAGTGTGGACTTGTTGGGCTGATTGGCCTGTTTCCACACTGTAGGGATTCTATGATAACCAAGATGGGAGAGGTCTTTGACAATGTTTGCTGCCTTTCTGATACAGCAAGTGTAGATGGATTCAATGGGTGGAAGGTTGGCTTGCAAGATGGGCTGGGCCGCATTTACAATTCTCTGTAGTTTCTTACGGTTTTGGGCAGAGCAGTTGCCATACCAAGCAGTGATGCATCCACACAGAATGCTTTCTATGGTGCATCTGTTAAATTTGGTGAGAGTCCTTGTGGACATGCCAAATTTTCTTAGCCTCCTGATGGAGAGATGTTGTTGTGCCTTCTAGACCATTGCATTAACGTGGGTGGTCCAGGACACATTGTTGGTGATCGTTCCTCCTAGGAACTTGATGTTCTCAACCATCTCCACCTCAGCTCCACTGATGTAGCTGGGGCATGCCCTCTTCCTTGCACTTACAAGGCACCACAAGACGCTAATCAGCATTTTCTAATCAATTGTAGTGAAAATAGTAAGAATGTCAGATTGGACAGCAGGTGAACATACTCTCCCTACTCTATTTCAAATCATGCCACAACATATTCAATGCCCACTTGACCGGTATAAATGGCCACGGTTTAAGATCCATTTGTTAGTGAAAAAATGTGAGGGCTGATAGATAAGTTGTTTTACCATTCAGAAGGAAATAATTATAGATTGTGAAACAAAATCAAAACATCCATTTGAACAGAACATGCAACTACAGTACCATTAAATGTGTTTTGGCATATGTAACATATGTAACCATATATTAACATGCAAGTACAATGGATGTTGTGTTATATCCCACAGCCATTTGGCCAATATGCCTTTAGGAGGCATGTTCATGGTATTATCACTGTGGTTGTTGATTTGGTTGCTGAGCTGGTAAGTTTATTTGCAGATGTTACCAGCTCGGCGAGCAAATCGACAACCGCATCAACAACCTGAGCTACACATCTTCTCAAAAACCTTGATCATCACTAACATCATGGAATGTGACCTGAAGGTATAAAGATTTCATACTTAATCTTTCCTCAGATCTCTTGAAGTGTGACAATCTACCATATGCATGCTTCTCAGTTGCAAACTCTTACTTCATTCTAGTCCAGACACACACATACCTACGGAATGTAATGTTTGTACATAACAGGTATTGGTAATAAAAAAGATTAAAGAACCATAATTAAGGGTTGACTTGGGCAGTGAAGAATCAGTGGCCTAGGGCAGAAAGACAAAATATAATTTATTTCATAGTATTGAGGTAACTACCAAACTATAATTCTTTTAAAAATAGTTACTGCATTGTCAAAATAACTACACTGTGGCATCCCCTTGAGCTCTTTTTCATACAAGCCTTTCATTTAATGTTCTCCATTTCTGCAGTTTCTCTGTTTAGAAACATGTACATGTATTAATAATATTAGTTGATAAATATAGCAGATTCATTGGCCATTCCCTCATTTTTTTAAACAAAGCACCGACCTGTTCATTAACATTCAATACCATAACGTCCATGCCCAGTTTCTTATATGACAGAAAATATCATAATCACTGTTGCATCAAGTAAAACACGTTGTTTGAGCCAAACTCACTCCAATGGTTAAAAAGGCAATTTTCCCAAACATTTGATAATCATTCTTAACTTGAAGATATGCAAGTTTATAATTTCTAAGGAATTAAACTTCAGTAAACATTATACAGTTACATTTACTTTTAAAATTAAAAATACAAAGTCACCATTGCCTCAATCCCCAATTAGAGAGATGACTGATGATGAGTTTCATTTGAGGGTCACCACATCTCAGATGAGGTTCCGAAGGTGAGATCTTCATGGAGATCTCAGCCAGTACAAGAATTGAACCCGTGTTGTTGGTGTACTCTGTTGTCACAAATCAGCTGTCCAGTCAACTGATCTAACTGACCCCCTTTTTTTCACATCCAACTGGAAAGCTACTGACAAAATATATAACCTGTATCAAATGTTTCTTGTAATTTCTAATGCTTCAATGCAAATAAAGTGAGTTTATTTGCTCAAAATTCACCCATACCCCATGCAAAACATATTTCATAAGTAGCCATTAAATCATTACAATTCAAATTTCAAATTCAGTAAGAATAGTAAAGGAAATTAAGATATCCTGGTAAATGAGGAGGAACAGTTTTAGCTTTACAATTACGTAAAATTAAAACGAACTGAAGAACAGTTCTTCTAAGTTGCTGAATTGAATTATTTTTCTTTTGGTAACATGTTACCATTTTCGGCTAAGCTTGGCTTTCAGGCATTTGGTAGCTGACAATACACTGAAAACCTACACCTTTAACTTTTGACATTGCACCAATAAATATACAGAAAATATTTAAAGCCAAACAAGCATTGTGGAGTTTTTTGGAAAGTGGGAAACAAATAGAAGTTAAAATAATGACCATAGTATTTCGCTAGATCAACATAGATCAAACTTCATTAAGTGATCCCCAACGATTTACATCCATGTATTCAACTGTGCACATTCCAGTTAAATATTACAGGTAATAAAAATATGGAAGCTGATGTTATGAAATATAGTACACTGGGAGGTAAAATTCATGAGTATTATATTGTCTCTCACCATCATGTTAATCAGAACTACAATATAATAATCATCATGTGCAACAAGAGAAAAGATTAAAGAACCATAATTAAGGGTTGACTTGGGCAGTGAAGAATCAGTGGCCTAGGGCAGAAAGACAAAATATAATTTATTTCATGGTATTGAGATAACTACCAATTTATGATTCTTTTAAAAATAATTACTGCATTGTCAAAAAACTACACTGTAGCATCCCCTTGAGCTCTTTTTCATACAAGCCTTTCATTTAATGTTCTCCTTTTCTTCAGTTTCTCCATTTAGAAACATGTATATGTATTAATAATATTAGTTGATAAATATAGCAGATTCATTGGGCATTCCCTCATTTTTTTTAAAACAAAGCACCGAACTGTTTATTAACCTTCAGCACTAGTATATTCTGCAATCTTTGCTGGTCACCATGCTTAATAAACAAATATTTAATTAAAATTTACATGTATAAAAGTCAAACTTTTAAGGGGAAATGTTAACGCATCAGCTTTTATACAACTAACATTTTTGGGGGCTCTGAATTTAAAAGGGGTGCATTTATCAATTCAATGTGTACTTATATGTTGACGTTGGGATGATAGTCATTCAAGACTTTTTCCAGTTAAACAAATAAGGGGTTTAGTTCATTGTTAAATATTAAAAATGTAATATTTATTATGACTTTCTCAACTTATAGTCATACATACTCAAGCCAAACATGCAAAAATACAAATTACTAGACTAAAAAATCCTGGGAGTAGGCTGTCTGGGCTAGCTATAGCTAACCAAAGATTGGGTCCTCGGTGGCAATTTGAGCTTGTCGCTGATGTCTTCTTCTTAAGAAACAGGCATTGTGGAAACTGCTGTCTTTCTTTAAAGATTCTCGATCTGCTTGTAGGAAAGTCGACAGTGTTCCTGTAATGATTGTAACAAAGTTAGCCAGCTGTACATCAGAGAATATGAGCTCGCTGATTGGGCCAGATTAACAGCTCCAATCAGGGACCCCTGGCTGACAGATTAAAAAGAAGAGTGTCAGAGACTCTGGTGCACTGAGAGCTGGCTCTGAAGAGGCAGTACTGGAGTCAAGGACTTTTCATGTATAAATAAGGGGTGACTTGATGACAGAATACTGGCCTCCATGGAGTTATTCCAGAAGAAACATGCTTGCAACAGTCATCTTTGAGTTGGGGTAAGCATTTCTTACATTATGCCTTTGTTTGGGAAGCTTGGCTTGTTTGACCCTGTTGTTGAACTGGGCTAGAGTGTGCTGAAAGAATGTTATCTTTTCTCCAGCAAATAACATTGTGGCAGATGAAAAGCAATTAGTAATTCCCCAGACAGCCTATGGAGCTGCAGCTTTTTCTGTTATTAAGTGCCTAACTTTCCCTGAGGCACCAGATACCAAAATCTTTCAAGAATTGACATAGTTAAGGAATTTTATGACACTAAACCTCCTCTAATCGGAGATGCTATTGTTTTTTACTCGGCAAATTGAGAACCAGTGGAATCTGTATTGGGACTTTTGTCTGGGTTAAGATGACTGGCAGAAGGATGTGACTTTGGTTTAATCCTTAATGAGATGCTGACAGACAGTCTGTCTGGTATGTGGGATTGATGATATAACAAAGCAGAAATGCCTACTAGCTGAAGCCCAATTGGACTTTAAACAAGCACTACAACTGACTTTATCACTGAAAATGTGGCACGTAGAGCATATGAGTTGCAAGGTTTTCTAATGGAAGTGGACATCCTTGGCAGTCTGACTGAGCTCGGGGGACTCCACTTGACTGCAAGCAATTGCAGGTCCTCACTCAGGACATATCCTGATCAGAGGAACTCTAGGTTGGTCCACAGCAAAACCCCAAAGCAAAGCCAAGCCTCGGTCAAATTGTTAAAATTGTCTTCAGGATTCTGACTAGCAAGCCACTGTCATTGCTACTGGTGAGACAGCAAAACAGTCCTACTAGACCTAAACTGAGTAAGATAGCTCTTAGGGCAGTATTCAGGAGAGTCCATACCCTGGAAAGTCCACCCACATCTGGTTTGGCAGAGTTAAATTGCTTTGCAACATCCAAATCAGGATCAATCTAAACAAAGATCTGGTTAAACGGTCACCCAGTTCTAATGGAGATCAATACCATCATGGCTGTTTCAGTGATCTTCGAACCAGTTTTTAACAAAGTTTGGTCTAGAATCCAGCCCTTGAATTTGTGCATGACCTCAGCTAGACTGACAACCTATACTGGGGGAACTTTACAAATTAAGGGTACAACTTTGGATCCAGTTTCTTATGAAAAGCAGCTGGTTCAAATACCAGTGATTGTAGTAAAAGGCTCGGGTCAAGCTTGACAGGGCGAAATTGGTTGCAAGAAATTCACAGCAATTGGCTGAACATTTTTCAATTAGAAAATAGCTGCCTGAGTGAAGTCCTAATTAAACACCTGCAGGTCTTCCAGGAAGGTCTAGGGGCCATCAAAAGAGCCAAGGCCACCTTGCATATTGACCAGGAAGTATGTCTGCAAGGCGCACCCAGTGTCATTTACCTAACAGGCAAAAGTAGAGGCTGAAATTAAAGGCTGTAAAGCGAAGGAATCATCAAAACAGTCTAATTTGCAGAATTGGTAGCACCAGTGTACCAATTTTGAAGCCCAATGGATCAGTTTGCCTTTGTGGAGATTTGAAACAAACACTACACTCCTTTTCATAGCTTGATAAATATCCAAGCACTCTGTTAGTAGATTTATAAGAAAAGCTGGAAGGGTCACTGTGCTTCATGAAGCTGGACATGAGCCACGCATACCTGCGATTGTGGTTAGATGAGCTTCCCAGAAGTATGCTACAATTAATACACATAAGGGCTTGTCCCATTTAGGGTATTGTCAGCCTGTTCAATTTTTCAGTGGACGGTGGCGAACATTTTGCAAGATCTACTGCAGGTCACCATTTATCTGGATGATGTTTTAATAGTAGGGATAACAAATAAGGAACATTTAGAACTTGGATAAAGTCCAAAGGCATTTTTCCAAGGCGGGTGTGTGCCTAAAGAGGGAAAAAATGTGTTCCAGGCACCCCAACTGACCTAATTGAGTCACAGAATCAACAAGACTAGGTGACACCTGTTGGAAGATAAAGTGAGGGTGATCAAAGGTGCATCGGCTCACATGTCTATATTGGACCCTAGGTCTTTCCTTTGGCTGGTGAATTATTCCAGAAAGGTCACACATAACCTGGCTTCCATCCTGGCATCTTTGCATCAACTCCTAACAAAGGGTCTGCCTTGGAATGGTCACGTAGCCAAGCCATGAATTTCAGGAAAGTAAAGTAACAGCTATCGTCCTCTAAGGTGTTGGCCCACTATGATCCCAAGCAAGATCTGGTATTGATATGTGATGCTCCCTGGTATGACATCGGTGTGGCAGTAAGTCATAGGTGGCCTGATACTGAGGAACCACCCAGTAGCCTATGCATCCAGCTTAAATATGCCCAGAAAGAGAAAGAACAACTGGCAAAGATATTTGGAGTTGGGAAGTTCCACCAATACCTTTTATCAGTGAAAGTTTTTGATATTAATAGACCACAAACCTCTACTTGGTCTACCTAAAGAGGATAAGGCAGTACCACCCATAGCTTCAGGCCACATTCAGCAGTGGGCTCCAATATTAAGTGCTTGTATTTACACACTAGCACACTGTCTGGGAGGCGGTGTAGTGAATATGGATGCATCAAACTGCTTTCCACTAGCAGATACACCATTGGTGGTACCCTCGTGAAAGAGTCTGCAATGGTATTACATTTTCTGCATACATTCCCAGTCACAGCAGACAACATTAGACTTTGGACGCAGAAACACACAGTCTTGTCAAAACTGAAACAACTGGTGGTCACAGGGGAAACCAAAGGGTTGTTACAACTAGAATTGAAACCTTTTTGGACCTGGAGACACCAGAATACAGTAGGGAAAGGCATATTGTTACCGGGAGCGAGGGTGATTGTCCTGAGAAAAGGTCATCGTCAAATTCCAACTGAACTCCACCATGGCCATTTGGAGTCTCCAAAATACAGACCTTAGCAAGAAAAATGTCTGGTGGCCAGGCTTGGATGCAGACAAAGCCATGTTGGTGGGGCAGTGCCTAACGTGTCAACAATGACAAACATGTTGCTAAAATGGGTGGCATGGTGGCTCAGTCATTAGCACTGCTGCCTCACAGCGCCAGGGACCCAGGTTCAATTCCACTCTTGGGTGACTACCTGTGTGGAGTTTGCATGTTCTCCCCATGTCTGTGTGGGTTTCCTCTGGGTGGTCCAGTTTCCTCACATAGTCCAAAGATGTGCAAGCTAGGTGGATTGGCCACGCTATATTTCCCATAGGGTTCAGGGATGTGCAGATTAGGTGGGTTATAGGGAGATGGGTCTGGGTGGGGTGCTCTGAGGGTTGGTGTGGACTTGTTGGGCCAAAGGGTCTGTTTCCATACTGTATGGATTCTATCCTCCATGAGGACAAATTACCACCAGCAGCTCCCCTACATCCATTGGAATGGCTAGTTAAAACTTGGACTTGATTATGCCAGCCCTTTCATGGGCTCAATGTTCTTAGTCATTGTAGGTGCCCACTCAAAGGGGTTCAATGTGCACAGTCCATTTATCTAACATAAGGATGATAGAAAACCTGTGTGCATCTTTTCAATACACTGATTCCTGGAAGTCCTGGTCACAGATAACGAGCCGTCATTTGAGTATTTCCCGAAGTTGAATAAGATTCAACATAAGGACCACTCCATACCATCCATCATCCAAAGACCCGGCAGAAAGAGCAGACCAAGCATTGAAAGCAGGCCTGAAGAAACAGCCTACAGAATTGCTAGATAGCAAGCTGTCATGGTTCTTATTTGATTATTGGACCACCCCAAATGCAACTCCAGCTGGGTTGCTAATGGGTAGAAGACTCTGTACCAGGTTAAATCTGATCTTCTCATATCTGGGGGGTGGGTAGGGTGAAACGGCATCAGGAGTTCCGATGCTGGACCCAAGACTCCACCAAGCAAGAGACAGTTTACTACAGGGAATGAAGTATGGTTTAGGAAACACAGGAATGGCCCTGCATGGGTAAGAGGCATGATCCATGCAATATTAGGACCAGTGACCGTGTGTCCTACAGGTAGGTGCGATGATCCTGAACAAGCACAAGGGTCATGAAAGCCGCAAATTTGCAAAACAGTGCAACCCCCTCCAAGCGTTGACGAGTCCTATGAATCAGATGGACATGGTGGATGCAGCTGCCTCAGCACCTTTGCCACCTGAAGAACAAAGTGAAATACTACCAAGCCGCTCCTGGTGCAAAAGGTGAGCTCCCATGTGTTACATGCTGCCCGTAACAGATGCTGAGTTGGAGGAACCCCTGGTGGCTCTCCAACAGAAAGGACTCAGCGGGGGAGGATGCAGTGATTGTAAAAAAAGGTCAGTCAGTTGGGCCTCATAGAACACGAGTCTCCTGATTGTTCACCCGGCTGACTGAAAGACTGAGAGATTCCAGCAATGACAGCTGATTCCGAAGAGGAAGTATGAGAGTCGAGGACTTTCCATGTGTGTATATAACGAGTGATTCAGTGATAGGATACCACCTCTGGAGTTATTTTAGTACCATCTTAGAGGGAGAGGCATTAGCCTCCTCTCACAGCAGCAGGTGGTCCTCCCACTCAGTTATGTCTTTGAAGCTTTGTTGATCACCTGACATCCCTCTTTTTAGAAGTTTGAAAATTTATATTCCAACAATAGCTTTGATTAATTCACTCTGCACAGCTAAACTTTGTCATGGTTTCTTGCCCCCAGGTGATTACATTTTAACATTCTGTTTCCAACTGTTTGCATCCTGTAAGGTTTATCATAGTCATCTTCTGATAAAGACAGGATAGAAGATGTTCACAAATCACCATGGAAGCCTTTGGTTAGAAGGTATTCTGTAGACAGAGAATGGAATCTTCCCAGCTACTGAATGATGTGGGCAATGGCAAGAGTTGGGAAATTGGGTGAGATAGATAGACAGTGACAAGATTCATGACGTTGAGATCAAGAAGTCCCATTTTCCAAACAAGTGATGAACAACAACATGAGAATGTCTACAATGAGTGGTAAGATATGTATTGGCATGCATTAACATCTCATTATTAGCTAATATCTCATTAATATGCAGTTTGCTATTCTCCCAGCCATTGGATAAACGATTCCCTAAGTCAGAGCAGTTACCTGGAGACTCCAGCCTGCTGCTTGCTCCTCCTGCCTTCCATCTTGTATAGCAGTCACCAATATCTCAGGGCACTCCATGGGCAGTGACCCCACAAAGCCCTGCCCATAGATGTTGGGATAGGCTCATATCAATCTCAGCACACCTTCATGGCACATTACCAATCCACTTGCAATACAGTTGCATACTTCAATGCGGCACTTTGGAATGCACCAGCACCTTTCATTGGAATGCTACTACAAGGATATTTTTCACATATGCAATCCATTTCATGGATTCGAAGAGGCTGCATCTTATGGGTCTTCAGCTGCTCTCCTGGTGCTCACTTACTTTGCTCATAGCATCTCTGCCATTCATTTTTGCATGTTGCTCCCTCAGACAGGGATTAAGTGATCACTGTACTTCTGCCTTGATTTGCCTTTTAGCACAGAAACAAAATCAGGCAGCTTGTCATGTTTGTCAGCAGTCAAGTGGGTGGATTCATTGATGTACAGTACAGTACGTCAATCCTAAAACTACACCATGTGTCAGCAACCAACGCGACAAACACCCACTGCATGTACATTAACCAAATGGCCATGACTCAAAGTCTAAGGGGCTAGCCCTCAATCAGCCCAAAGGAGATGGTCCCAGTACAGTAAGTCAATACTTACTTACAATGTGATCTCCTTTGCTCCCTGTTGCGCCTTGTCATTGATGCTCAGCAACAAATCGATACCATAGGGGCATACTGCATCAGTAGTTGAGGAATCTCACTCAGTCTCACAGAAAAACCCTCCATGACACTCACCAAAAATGTCACTTAGCCAATTTCCAGAGTAATTCAGCCCAAAGTGTCTGGTGTTGTAATTAGTTTACATTTTAATGCATAACAGTTCCTTGGTTTCGGTGACCTGTCTTATTTTCAAAAAGTTCAATGTCTGTGCCAGGTCAGTTAAATGGAATGACACTGAAACAGTAAAAGACGGACCTTCACCTGGTGGTCACTTGTGATTCTGTTGAGGCTTTTACATTATGAACATAACTCTATTTTCACTATTGTTTCATAACAACAGGTTTGTTTAAAAATAAACCTATTTGGATTATATTTAGTTTGTGCACTTTGCTTACACAATGCCATTCTGATATTTATAGCACTACATCACAGATATGTGTTGGTGAATGATTGTCAGACAAAGCTTCGTTACCTTAGTCACTTAACAAAATAGGACACATATTACAAAAAGCAGGCCATTTAGCTAACCAGTGTAAGTCAGAAACACTGCATATCAGTTACATAAATGTGGCAGTTTTGAGAAATTTCAGCACACTGTTGAACAGGATAGAAGGAAATCAGCTCAAATCTCAAATTTCCCATCGACCAAACTTCTAATCTCTATCAATTTGTTAAAGGATGTGAACACATCGGAGAGAGTGCAAAAGCAATTTGCAAGATTGGTTCCAGGAATAAGAATTTTCACTTAAGGGTTAATTGGATGAGTTAGGACTGTTCCCCCGGAAAAGAAGAAGGCTGAGAGATTTTCAAAACCATGAGCAAGTTTGTTAGAGTAGATAGGGAGAGACCGTTCCTCCTCATAATAGGATCATGGCTCAGACTGCATAGATTTAAAATGATTTTTGGGAAAAGGAACAAATAAGATGTGGGAAAAACTTTTCAAATAGGACATTGTTAGGGTTTGAAATCCACTGCCTGGAAGTGCAATGGAGGTAGGTTTGATTGACATATTCAAGAGGGTATTGGAATGATTTGGGTAGAAATGATGCACAAAGGTATTGGGAAAAGGCAGGAATCTAGCAGTGTATAAGCTTGATCTGAAGAGCCAGTATAAACACGAGGAGCAGAAAGGCCTTTTATGGATTGTAACGCTTCTGTGATTAATTGTGAAGCTTTTCATTGAAGGCGACCATTTTCCCCATTGTCACAACCATCAGGGTTGTCCACAACACGGTCACTGAACGGAGTGAATAAAGCTTATGTAGCCTCTTTTTAAAATTTTGAAATGACTTAAATTGAAGTAGATTAGTGAAGCTTTTCTTTAAACAGGATGGTTATTTTGTTCAATAATTTTAGGGCCTGAGCACCTGTCCCCATGTCCTTACCACAATCCTCACACACCAGATATTGTTGTCACATG
This sequence comes from Ginglymostoma cirratum, assembly GCA_024137785.1. Lineage (NCBI taxonomy): Eukaryota > Metazoa > Chordata > Chondrichthyes > Orectolobiformes > Ginglymostomatidae > Ginglymostoma > Ginglymostoma cirratum. The sequence goes on from JAHRHZ010000019.1 coordinate 20,597,258, forward strand.
AGCTGCTACCATAACTATCCCATTGTCAGCCACTAATGGTCCCCATTGGCAGCCATCCATTCTCTGAAGCTGACCTTTGCCCATCTGTCCAACTGTTATTCCCGCTAGCTGGAGGTGATACCCAGAGAGTTTATTGCTAACCCTCCTCTCACCCCATCTTCAGCATAAATAGCAACTTATTCTCTGTGGTAGTCAATTCTGGAGAAGGATCACTGGACCTGAAATGCTGACTCTATTTTATCTCAACAGATGTTGCCAGACCTGCTGAGTTTTATTTTTACAAAGTTTACAAAATACCATGCAACAACTGCCACAAACATTACATCAGACAGGAAGGAAACTAGCCATCAGAATACATAAATATCAACTAGCAGCAAAACAACACGAACTTGCCTTAATATCAGTACACTCAGACAATGAGGGCCTTCAATTTAACTGGGACAAAGTAACCATACTAGCCCAAGCCAAACACAGACACGCACGGGAATTCCTCGAGGTATGGTTCTCCACCCATACTTCAATCAACAAACATAGAATTGGATTCCATATACAGACTCATTCAGATGAAAACTGGAAATGACAGTACTCACCATAAAGGACCGGACTGTGTAAATTCCAAGTGAAGTAGAATAACATCACTTCATATGAGGCTCCACTAACGATGTCACCTAACGTGGTGACGAAACGTCTGAACAAAAATAAGCCAGCTCAGTGAGCAAGTCAACAACTTCATGCATAACCCAAGCTACAGATCTTTGCCAAAACTTTAAGGTGTTGATATTCTGAAAGAAAGATCTCTTCCCACCTGGGGATCTTAGCTTTAATCGACACCAAATGCAAATTCCCAAAGCAGATCATCAATGGGATGTCATTATCTCCCAGATAAATGTCTTTACATGACTGGTAACGCCTCTCTGTGATTACTTTTTGAGCTCATAGTTTATAGTCAGGTGACTTGTAGAAGCCATATTATAGAATTTTGTGTCCAGTTACTGTCAGATTAATGTTTTTAATAAATATCCTCACACATTGCTTTCTGTGAAGATTCCATTCTCGCACAGTGTCTCCGTTCATCTGTTCTGATGAGCCACCTACCACAAGCAGCCCTCAGAAATTTCCATCATTTTCCTCAGCCTAGGAATCTCCATCACCATGATTGACAGGGCCTTTAGCCATGTCTGACCAATTTCCCAAACTTTGGTCCCCACCCCTTTTTTCCCCTCCCGCAACACTAATAGGGTCCTCCTGGTCTTCATTTTCTACCCCGTCAGCCTCCGCATCCAAAGGATGATAAGCTGCCATTTTAGCCATCATCAGTGGGGTGTCACTACCAGCCACATATTCCCCCTTCCATCTATTGTCAGCATTTCAGAGACAATTCCTTCAGGGACCGCCTGGTTCACTTCTCCATTCCCAAGCATCTCCCTACTCCCCCACGGCGCTTTCCCCCTGCTATTGCAGAAAGTGCAACACTTGCCCATTTACATCCTCCCTCCTCACTGACCAAAGATCCAGACCACATCTTCCAGGTGAAGCAGCGAATTTTTTTTTTATCTGCCCTTCACTCAATCTACTCTAGTGTATTTGCTGCTCACAATTTTGACTCCTTTTACACTGGGGAGATGAAATGCAGACTTGGAGATCACTTTGTAGAATACCTAAATCTGGCCATAAAAAATGACCCTGTGTTTCCAGTTGCCTCCTACTTCAACACATCACCAAGTTCCATAGAATCCCTACAGTGTGGAAACAGGCCCTTCAGCCCAACATGTCCACACCAACCCTCAGGGCATCCTACCCAGACACATCCACCTACTCCACACATCTCTGAACACTACGTGCAATTTAGCACGGCCAATCCACATAGCTCACACATCTTTAAACTGTGGGAAGAAACCAGAGCATCCAGAGGAAACCCACACAGACACAGGGAGAATGTGCAAACTCTGCACAGACAGACAGTCCAAGCGTGGAATAGGACCTGGGTCCCTGGCACTGTGAGGCAGCGGTGCTAGCCATTGAGCCACCAGTTGGCAACATGTTTGTCCCAGGCTTGCTGCAGTGCTGCATTGCTCCAGTAAGCCTAAGCACAAGCTGGAAGAACTGCATCACGTTTTCAAGTTTAGAAGCTGAACTACTTGTTCTATATCACTGACCCAACCCCATATCCCAGGACTGTCAATGACATGGTTAGAGGTCACATGACACCAGGTTGTAGTCCAACAGGTTTATTTGAAATCATCAAGCTTTCGGAGTGTTGCACCATCAGTAGGCGAAGTCACAATCAGTTCTGAAGAGTAGTCACTGGATTCAATATTAACTCTGCTTTCTCCTCACAGATGCAGCCAGGCCTGCTGAGTTTCTCCAGCAATTTCTGTTGTTTTTAAATGGTAACATTTGTCCAACTACTGTCAGGATATAACTGTGCAATAGTGACCCTCACAAAGAAGGAGATGATAGGGAAACAGAACTTCTGCTGTTTCAGGATACCTTTGATAATTCTTTGCCACCAGAAAGAATTCAAACCAAACATCTTAAGTAAGTGATTCTGGAAATTATTCAAGAAAAAAAAGCTCTTTTCACAAAGGGTCGCAATCAATAACAAAAACAGAGCACTTAGAAACAAATTAAACATGATTGCATCTGTCTGCTTATGCAATCAGTTCTTTTGTCCTAATTAAAGGAGCATTGTCATCAGTTGAAGTATCTCATAGGATTAATTGGAGGTTGATTTGATACAGCCAGTCAAAAGGTCAAGATAAGTGTCTGATTAACTGTAAACATTACGTTGTACAACAAGATAACAAGGTGTGGAGCTGAATGAACACAGCAGGCCAAGCAGCATCATAGGAGCAGGAAAGCTTAACGTTTTGGGCCGAGACCCTTCATCAGAAATGGGGGAGTGGAAGAGGGTTCTGAAATAAATAGGGAGAGAGGGAGAGGCGGATAGAAGATGGATAGAGGAGAGGACAGGTGGAGAGGAGGCAGACAAGTCGAAGAGGTGGGGATGGAGCCAGTAAAGGTGAGTGTAGGGGGGGGGTAGGGAGGAGATAGGTCAGTCCAGGGAGGACAGACAGGTCAAGGGGGTGGGATGAGGTTAGTAGATAGGAGATGGGGGTGGGGCTTGACGTGGGAGGAGGGGATAGGTGAGAGGAAGGACAGGTTAGGGAGGCAGGGACGAGCTGGGCTGGTTTTGGGATGCGGTTGGGGGAGGGGAGATTTTGAAGCTTGTGAAATCCACATTAATACCATTGGGCTGCAGGGTTCCCAGGCTGAATACGATTTGCTGTTCCTGCAGCCTTCGGGTGGCATCATTGTGGCATTGCAGGAGGCCCAGGATGGACATGTCGTCTGAGGAATGGGAGGGGGAGTTGAAATGGTTCGCGACTGGGAGGTGCAGTTGTTTGTTGCAAACTGAGCGCAGGTATTCTGCGAAGCGGTCCCCAAGCCTCCGCTTCGTTTCCCGGTGTAGAGGAAGCCACAACGGGTACAGCAGATGCAGTATACCACATTGGCAGATGTGCAGGTGAACATCTGCCTGATGTGGAAAGTCTTCTTGGGGCCTGGGATTGGGGTGAGGGAGGAGGTGTGGGGGCAGGTGTAGCACTTCCTGCGGTTGCAGGGAAAAGTGCCGGGTGTGGTGGGCTGGAGGGGAGTGTGGAGCGGACAAGGGAGTCGCGGAGGGAGTGGTCCTTCTGGAAGGCAGATAAGGGTGGGGAGGGAAAAATGTCTTTGGTGGTGGGGTCGGATTGCAGATGGCGGAAGTGTCGGAGGATGATGCGTTGGATCCGGAGGTTGGTGGGGTGGTACGTGAGGACAAGGGGGATTCTTTTTTGGTTATTATTGCGGGGACGGGGTGTGAGGGATGAGTTGCGGGAAATGCGGGAGACACGGTCGATGGCGTTCTCGACCACTGTCGGGTGGATGTTGCGGTCCTTGAAGAATGAGGACATCTGAGATGTACGGGAGTGGAATACCTCATCCTGGGAGCAGACGCGGCGGAGGTGAAGGAATTGGGAATAGGGGATGACATTTTTGCAGGAAGGTGGGTGGGAGGAGGTGTATTCCAGGTAGCTGTGGGTGTCAGTGGGCTTGAAATGGACACCGGTTTCTAGGTGGTTACCCGAGATGGAGACAGAGGTCCAGGAAGGAGAGAGAAGTGTTGGAGTTGGTCCAGGTGAACTTCAGGTTGGGGTGGAAGGTGTTGGTGAAGTGGATGAACTGTTCTTCAAGGACCGCAACTTCCCCCCCACAGTGGTCGAGAACGCCCTCGACCGTGTCTCCTGCATTTCCCGCAACTCATCCCTCACACCCCGTCCCCGCAATAATAACCAAAAAAGAATCCCCGTCGTCCTCACGTACTACCCCACCAACCTCCGGATCCAACGCATCATCCTCCGACACTTCTGCCATCTGTAATCAGACCCCAACACCAAAGACATTTTTCCCTCCACCCCCCCCCCTTATCTGCTTTCTGGAAGGACCACTCCCTCCGCGACTCCCTTGTCCGCTCCACACTCCCCTCCAGCCCACCACACCCGGCACTTTTCCTTGTAACCGCAGGAAGTGCTACACCTGCCCCCACACCTCCTCCCTCACCCCAATCCCAGGCCCCAAGAAGACTTTCCACATCAGGCAGATGTTCACCTGCACATCTGCCAATGTGGTATACTGCATCTGCTGTACCCGTTGTGGCTTCCTCTACACCGGGAAACGAAGCTGAGGTTTGGGGATCGCTTCGCAGAACACCTGCGCTCAGTTCGCAACAAACAACTGCACCTCCCAGTTGCGAACCATTTCAACTTCCCCTCCCATTCCTCAGATGACATGTCCATCCTGGGCCTCCTGCAATGCCACAATGATGCCACCCAAGGCTGCAGGAACAGCAAATCATATTCACCCTGGGAACCCTGCAGCCCAATGGTATCAATGTGGATTTCACAAGCTTCAAAATCTCCCCTCCCCCAACCACATCCCAAAACCAGCCCAGCTCGTCCCCCGCCTCCCTAACCTGTCCTTCCTCTCACCTATCCCCTCCTCCCACCTCAAGCCCCACCCCCATCTCCTATCTACTCACCTCATCCCACCCCCTTGACTTGTCCGTCCTCCCTGGACTGACCTATCTCCTCCCTACCCCCCTACCTACACTCACCTTTACTGGCTCCATCCCCGCCTCTTCGACTTGTTCACCTCCTCTCCACCTGTCCTCTCCTCTATCCATCTTCTATCTGCCTCCCCCTCTCTCCCTATTTATTTCAGAACCCTCTTCCCCTCCCCCATTTCTGATGAAGGGTCTCGGCCCAAAACGTCAAGCTTTCCTGCTCCTATGATGCTGCTTGGCCTGCTATGTTCATCCAGCTCCGCACCTCGTTATCTCGGATTCTCCAGCATCTGCAGTACCTTTTATCTCTGATACATTGTACAACAAACCTGTCAATACAATGTCAACATGATCAATGGATCACATCCATCTAAGTTCAAACTCCAAAATTAGTGATTACATCGAGTACAGTACAAAGACAAAGGGACAACTTTATAATTCATTGGTGAAGCTCCAATTAGAATGTTTGAACTGTGACTTTAGGAATCATGTCAAGGCTACGAATGAAATCCACTAAAACCAGGCATAAGGGATTTCATTTGAGAGAATGAAAAACAACTTGTTTTTTTAATTCAAACTAAAAAGGGTCAAGACCATAATGTCCAAAATAATGATACATTATGATGAGTTAAATAAATTCAAAAATTACATATTGTTCACTACTCAGTGTAGGACATAATGGAATTCCTCACCAAAGCGTAAATGTACAGTTAAGAAATTCTTTTTACAGGAAGTTATTATGATTTGGAATTTTCCAGCAAAAGCAATCTACCGTAACATTTTGAAAGGAAAGTGGACAGTTGAAAAAGAGGGAAAATTACAAAAGGGTGGAATAAAAGCTGAGGAATGGGTTCAAGTGATTAGCGTCGTAAGAGGTGTCACAGGCATTGTGAGCTAAATAGCCTCTTTCTTTACAGTAACACTCAATTCCAGGCTTCCAAGCCAAAGTGAAATTAAATATTTTGGAAATTTCCTTGTGTTGCTGCATCAAATACGATAACTGCAACAACAGAAACTATCTGCTAACAGGAGATAAGGCCACATTCGAACAGTTTATCAGATCACAGAATTCAAGGTAAGCTTCCCAATTTCAGAAATAATTCGCAGTGGTTTTGAAATCTTAAACTACCCTTCCACACTCCATTAAAGCATCAATTATTTTCTTCAATTACTTGAAAAACTGTTTCTTACAAGTCTCCTGTAAATTCAAGCAAAATGTTACCATAATCTTCACCTAATCTCATTCTTGACCTGACTCCTCTGATGTGAATACAAACTCATGCATTTAATTAACTGCCACCACAGCATTAAAGATCCCACAAGCCCATAGCCAGGGTGATATAAGACCACTCCATTCCTCCTTGAATGAAGGCTCAACCAGTATTCATTCACCACCAACCTCCTCCACCTGACTGAAATTATTCTCACATTGAACATTTTCACCTTTCAACTCCACTCATCTTTCGACAAATAAAATATGTGGTTAGAAGTTTCCATATGATCTTAGCTTTGCCTACTGTTTTGTGAGGTATGTGGAACATCCTTGTTTCAGTCCTACTCAGGTTCCCTCCTCACTTCTTTCTCTGTTCACAATTTCTCTGGGGAGCCTAACAACTTATATTCTTTATTAACGCAGTAGCTTACCAAGATACTCAACTGGGGCGGCACACTGGCTCAGTGATTAGCACTGAGCCAAGGACCTGGGTTCAATTCCAGTCTCAGGCAATTGTCTGTGTTGAGTATGCACATTCTCCCCGTATCTGTGTGGGTTTCCTCCAGGTGGTCTGGTTTCCTCCTACTGTCCTAAAATGTGCAGGATAGGTGGATTGGCCACGCCAAATTGCCCATTGTGTTCTGGGATGTGCAGACTCGGTGGATTAGCCAAGGGAAATGCAGGGATAGTGTCGGGGAGGGGGGTCTGGGTGGGATGTTCTTCGGAGGTTGATGTCACTTGATGGGCTGAATGACCTGTTTCTACACTGTAGGGATTCTATGATCCTATACTTCCTCATACCCTGCTTTCTGCAGGGACCCTATTCCATTCTCCCATGGTTGGATATTATGGGATGTCATATTACTCATTCCTCCTCCTTGTAAGGTCAGTCTTCAGACCATCCTCCTGAAACCCACAATCAAGTTCATCTTGCCCTTACATTCCACTCTAACAACCTCCATATTCGGAGGATCATCCTCTGCCACTTCAGCCTCCCGCCCAATATCACAGCTAGACACATCTTCCCTTTTTCTCGTCTTTCAGCATTCTAAAAGGACTGTCCCCTCTGCAACATCCTGGTCCACTTCTCAATCACTCCTCAACATCCCTTCCCTTTCCCACATCTTTCAGTGCGAGCACAACAGACACAATACTCTCCATTTTAGCTTCTCCTGTTTCATCATTCAAGGCCCCAAACCGTCCTACCAAATGAATGAGTTATTTGTATTTTTCAATTGAACATAATGTGTTCCCTGCTCAGGATATGGACGTCCCCTATACCGGAGGGACTAAACACAGATTGGTGACTGCTTTGTGGAAAATTTCTACATACTCTGCAAACATAATCCTGAGCTTTCTGTCATTTCAGCTCTGAATCTTGTTCCAATTTTGATCTTTATGTCATTGCCTGCTACAGTATTCCAATGGAGATTATCACAAACTCAAGGAACAACACCTAATCTTTCAATCTAGTACCCAACAATGTTCAGTTCGACGATTTTAGATCATAACCTCAATCTCATTTCAAGTGATGCATTTTGTCCTGTTTTGTATTATTTCTTCCTTAAATCCTTTACTATATATTCACATGGCTGCTATGCATTTCACACCTATTCACACCTGATCCAGATACATCTTTAGCTTCTTTACTATTCAAATTATGTGCAGGTGCATATCCAAAGATAGAGTAGGTGGATTGGCCATTATAAATTGTCTGTTGTGTTATGGAATGTGTAGGATGGATGGGTTAGCCATGGTAAATGAGGAGTTACAGGGATAGGGTAGGGGGTGAGATACTCTTTGGAGAGTCAGTGCACACTCAAGAGACTGAATGGCCTCTTTCCACACGGTACAGATTCTATGATTAATTATTCCTCCTTTAGCCATCCAGTTTATTACAGATCTTCCTGTTTAGTGTTCTTCTGTCCTTGCCGCATTGCACTCTCAATCTATGGCATTTCTACCTTTTCTCAGTTCTGGTGCAAGGTCACAAAACTGAAAAGTTAACTCTTTTTATTTCAATCTACAGATGCTGCTATGCCTGCTGAGTATTCCCAGCATTGTCTGTTCTACTGCATTACAGAAGCTAATTTTCGTCTTTTGTCAAGCGCATCCTTGCTTCCTAACGCTCTAAAGTTTAGATCCCCAAGACTTGAATTTTGTTTTTCACTTGGAGAGATATTCTCTTCACCTGGACAAAATACAGCTAAAAAAGCATGTAGTGTGACGATGGAGCTGGATATAACATTCTTGACCTCGTCCCATTAACCAGTCCCAAAGGAATTTTCTGTGGAGGAGGCCCAACTAAATTCATTGCCACTTAACCTGTCTGCATCAAGCCAAACCTGGGCTGTAGGACCCAATGACAGAAATTCCACCCACAAGCCAAAGTACGGCAACTCTCTGTAGCCAACACCATCACCAGTAGCTGATTAGTGAATCTAATTGACAATTTGCCGCAAGCGAGCAAATTTCCTGGATCAGCGCCTTCCTGCCTCCACCTTAATCCCAGAAGATACTTCTGTCGCAGCCTCTCCCATGACTAAGTGGAGCCAACTATCACATCTCTCACAACACTGAACAAGGTTAGATTTTGTTCATTATCTTTCTCTCGCTTCTACCTTCTAAATCACAATCTTTCACATTGTTCTCTTTTTAATGATTACTTCTATGGATATTGCTCCTTTCAATGGAGTCCAAAACTAGATGGCATAGGTTTAAAGTAAGAGGGGCAACTGTTTCATGCAGAGGGTGGTGCATGTATGGAATGAACTGCCTGAGGAAGTGCTGGAGGCTGGTACAATTACAACATTTAAACGCATCTAGATGTGTATGTGAATAGGAAGGGTTTAGAGGGATATGAGCAAAATTCTGGCCATTGAGATTAGCTAATATAGGATCTCTGGTCAGCACGGACAAGTTAGACTGAAGGGTGTGTTTCCATGCAGTACATTTCTAGGACTCTGAGTCTAATTCCCCTGTGTCCAAATAAACCTCTTTTTCTCCCCCCGGCCACTATTTTCTTAATGCTTTAAAATTGAGGCTCATTGCAATTTCCAATCAAACTTAAATATTCCAAGGAGTTCAGTGAATTGCAGCATCTACCATCTTGTATACTTTGATCATATCACAATCTACAAATTGCTAAACACATTCCTAACCTTACCAAACTACTACTATTTTCTGATTGTTTTTTACCTCATTTTTTCTCCTCCTCTTTCCAGCCCTGTAATTTGCTGCACCGTGAGCTTTGACCTTTTGCCTAGCATTCTCAATTAAAACTGATTACATATTTAAATATAAATTAAATACAATTATAAAGCTGCTGTAATTGCTTTTAGAGGAGTCCAAGATTACCCCATTATTATTACCTTTTGATAGGTAGCTTATCATGCATATGTGAAACTACTTTAGTTTCAAGATGGGGATCATGTCTTTCCCACAACAAATTTATTTGCTTAAACTTTCTAGGGACCAAGTATTAAAATTGTCGAGCCTATTGATGTTTTAAAAATCATTCACTCATATTAATGATCTCTCTGAAAGATGCTGATGATTTTGAAATTTGATGTTTACACTAATTGCTCCTGTTAAAATGTTAGCTTTAAGTTTCAGGAGCAAGCCAATGAATGACTCCCGCTCTTGTTTAGACAAACCCTATCGTTTTTAAAATCAGTGATATACTGCACTGCATTTTGCTGCCTAAATGAGATGGAAATGGCAGAGTAGCCATTGCAGAGCAATTGAATGGGTTTTTTTTTATTGTCACGTGTTTTTTACAGTGAGAAAAGCTTTTTCACTGTCACCACGATCCAACACTATTTTGAATAGTTTTAGGGAAAAAAGAAAAGGAAGATGTAGCTTAAAGAGAGTCCATCAGTCTTGAGCCGGCTCATCATCAATGATGCATGTGCTATCATCCACCCTCCACTGCCTCACTGCCATTTACACCAGACCCAACCAATGTCAGAATGAATCAGAGTATTAGAGTTTCAAGCCTCACCTCTGCTTCTGAACCTCCTTCCAGGGACCGTATCCCTCTATTCCCATCCTATTCATGCATTTGTCAAGACGCTCTTTAAACATCACTATAGTATCTGCTTCCACTACCTCCCCCGGTAGCAAATTCCAGGCACCCACCACCCTCTGTGTAAACAACTTGCCTCGTACATCACCTTTAAACCTTGCCCCTTGTACCTTAAACCTATGGCCCCTGGTAACTGACTCTTCCACCCTGGGAAAAAGCTTCTGACTGTTCACTGTCTCCATGCCCTTCATAATCTTGTAGGTCTCTACCAGGTCGATTCTTAACCTCCGTCGTTCCAGTGAGAACAACCCAAGTTTCTCCAACCTCTCCTCACAGCTTATCCCCTGAATACCAGGCAGCATCCTGGTGAATCTTTTCTGTATCCCCTCCAAAACCACCACATCCTTCTGGTAGTGTGGCGACCAGAATTGAACACAATATTCCAAATGCAGCCTAACAAGGTTCTATAAAGCTGCAACATTACCTGCCAATTTTTAAACTCAATGCCCCGGCTGATGAAGGCAAGCATGCCATATGCTTTGTTGACTACATTTTCCACCAGTGTTGCCACTTTCAGTGACCTGTGTACCTGTATACCCAGATCCCTCTGCCTATCAGTACTCTTAAGGGGTCTGCCGTTTACCGTATATTTTCCATTTGGATTAGACTTTCCAAAATGCATTACCTCACATTTTCCTGGATTAAACTCCTTCTGCCATCTCTCTGCCCAACTCAGCAACTGATCTATACCCTGCTGTATCCTTTGACGGTCCTCACTGCTATCTGCAATTCCACCAACCTTTTTCATCAGCAAACTTACTAATCAGACCAGTTACATTCTCCTCAAAATCATTTATATATATTACAAACAGCAAATGTTCCGACACTGATCCCTGAGGAATGCCACTAGTCACAGCCCTCCATTCAGAAACGCACCCTTCCACTGCTACCCTCTGTCTTGAATGACTGAGCCAGTTTTTTATCCATCTTGCAAGCTCACCTCTGACCCCATGTGACTTTCCCTTCTGTATCAGCCTGCCATGAGGGACCTTGCCAAGGGCCTTACTGAAGTCCAAGTAGACAACATCTACTGCCCTACCCTCATCGATCATCTTCGTCACTTCCTCAAAAAACACAACCAAGTTAGTGAGACATGACCTCCCCTTCACAAAACCATGTTGCCTCTCACTAATATGCCCACTGATTTCCAGATGGGAGTAAATCCTGACTTGAAGAATCCTCTCGAATAATCTCCCTACCACTGACATAAGGCTCATCGGCCTGTAATTAGCTGGATTATCTTTGCCACTTTTCTTAAATAAAGCAACCACATTGGCTATTCTCCAATCCTCTGTGGACCTCCCCTATAGCCAGTGAGGATACAAAGATTTCCCTCAAGGCCCTAGCAATTCCCTCCCTTGCCTCTCTCTGTATTCTGGGGTATATCCCATCAGGCCCTGGGGACTTGTCAACCCTAATGTTTTTCAAGACCCCCAATCCCTCCTCCCTTTAGATCTCAACATGACCCAAACTACCTACACACCCTTCCCCAGACTCGTCACCAACCTAGTCCTTCTCTATGGTGAATACTGACGCCAAGTACTCATTTAATACCTCGCCCATTTCCTCTGGCTCCACACATAAATTCCCTTCCCTGTCCTTGAGTGGACCAACCCTCTTGTTCTTTATAAAAAGCCTTGGAATTTTCCCTTAATCCTGTTGGACAATGACTTTTCATGACCTCTTTTAGCCCTCCTGACTCCTTGCTTAAGTTTCTTTCAACTTTCCTTGTGTTCCACTCTTGCTTCGTGTGTCCCCAGCCTCCGAGCCTTGATAAATATTTCCTTTCTCATTTTGATTAGGCTCACAGTATCTCTCATTATCCAAGGTTCACTAAACTTGCCGTACTTATCCTTCATCCTTACAGGAACGTACCGGTCCTGAGTTCCTAGCAACTTACACTTGAAAGCCTCCTACATACCATATGTTGATTTGCCCTCAAACATCTACCTCCAATCTACATTCTTCAATTCCTGCCTATTGTTGTAATTAGCCTTCCCCCAATTTAGCACTTTCACCTGACAACTACACCTATCTTTATCCATCAGTACCTTAAAGCTTACTGAACTGTGATCATTATTCCTGTGCTGCTCCCCTACTGAGACTTCAACCACCTGGCCTGGCTCATTCCCCAATACGGTCTAGTACGGCCCCTTTCCTAGTTGGACTATCTATGCACTGTTTCAAGAAGCCCTCCTGGATGCTCTTTACATTCTCTGCCCCATCCGAGCCCCAAGGACTAAGTTAGTCCCAGCCAATATATGGGAAGTTAAAATCACCCATGACAACTACCCTGTTACTTTTACATCTTGCCAAAATCTGCCTACATCTCGGTTCTTCTATCTCCTGCTGGCTGTTGCGAGGCCTATAGTAAACCCCAAACATTGTGATTGCACCCTTCCTGTTCCTGAGCCCTACCCATATTGCCTCGCTATATGAGCCACCTGAGGTGTCCTCTCGCAGTATAGCCGTGATATTCTCCTTAACAAGTAGTGCAACTCCCCCACCCCTTTTCTATCCGCCTCTATCTCACCTGAAACGTTAAGCTGCCAATCCTATCCCTCCCTTAAGCGAATCTCTGTAATAGCAACAACATCATAGCTCCAAGTACTAATCCAAGCTCTAAGTTCATCTGCCTTACCTGTTAGACTTCTCGCTTTGAAACAGATGCACTTCAGTCCACCAGACCCGTTTTGTTTCACAACCACACCCTGCCTGCTCCTCCTCTGAGTCTTATTGGCCCTATTCTCTAGCTCTCTTTCAGTCAGTCACCTTTGCTTTTGTTCCCACCCCACTGCCAAGCTAGTTTAAATCCTCCCGAGTGACAGCAGCAAACCTCCCAGCCAGAATATTTGCGCCCCTCCAGTTTAGATGCTACCTGTCCTTCTTGTACAGGTCCCATCTGCCCTGGAAGAGATCCCAATGGTCCAGATATCTGAAACCCTCTGTCCTATACTATCTGTTTAGCCATGTGTTGAGCTGTACTATCCTCCTATTTCTAGCCTCACTGGCACATTGCACAGGGAGTAATCCGAGATTACAACCTTGGAGGTCCAGCTCTTTAACTTTCTATCTAACTCCCTGAACTGCTCCTGCAGGACCTTGTCACTCATCCTACCTATGTCATTAGTACCGAATGAGTCACTCAGCTTTTACTCTGTGTCACAGGTTCAATCCCAGGCATTTAAGTAGATGAAGTCTCCCTCTGTTTGCTACCTATAACCAACTACCTTGAAATTGTCTTGAGTAATTGCAGTCAGTGCAATGTTATAAGTGAACTCCAACACCACTGGCTCACAAGAGGAGTAGAGAAGTAATATTTTGATCCTTAGGAAGAATTTTTGATTTGATGGAGTTTGGAGCAATGGATTCAATGTTATGAGGGCCAGGAAGATCCCCCTATCAAGTAAAATGCAGGCCCTGAGCCTGCCATTGTCAGTAGTTAGCTCTGAGGCAGGTTTATCAAAGCCTCTAATTAGCCATCTCTTGTACTGCCATCTTATTATGGATAGTGAGTAGACCCCTGGCACAGGTACCTAATCACAAAGCCATCCATTCTGAAGCCTCAGCAGCTTCACAGGTAGAAGGAGTCACTGCTGAGATTTGTAAGGAACTTTGAGCTTTGAAGAGGTAACTTACAATTTTTTTAAAAATTTGAGGCTTGGGATTGTGGGGAAGTGGATAGCAAAACCCTCTATGGAAATCATGAGGGCTAAGTTGGGGTGTTGTTGCCTTCCCTTTCTGTGACCTGCTTTATAGACAAGGAGACCTTTGCCCTGTCTCACAGCAGGGAGGCTGGCTCCATTTAGCTGGCCTACTCACAATGTGAATGGGATGAGCAGTGACCTACTGATTACAAAATACTAAAGATGATATAACATGGCCCCTAATCAAGCTAAAGCTATTTGAATCAGCTGCCTACTTCCTCTGGGAAGGCAGCCTCCTCACACCTTGTCACGCCTTTGGTAAAATGTTCCGATGGTGGGCTGTACTGAAAGTTGATCTGAACAATCTTCACAGAATTTTACTATTGGCCTCTTATTGGTTGGCAGCTCTTGATGCTATTGGGAACCATAGCAATGACCAATAAGTGCCTGACAGGCTTTTAGCCATGTTGATATGCCTCAATTGCCATGCAAGAGTTGGAGCCAATGGGGTGTCTAACATCACAACCATTGCATCCAGCCCATTAACACTGTTCCTCTCCCCACTGATGCTGCCTGACCTACTAAGTCTTTTCAACATTTTTGTCTTTTTTTTAATCTCAGAAGCACTCAAGGGGAACTTGAATTTAATCTTTGACTTCAGATAGCTTAGTCTTATTCTCTGAGTGGAACTGCCTAACATCTAAATGTCAATTGTAGTGATGCCTCAGAATGTAAGATCTCACAAGTGGGACCAGTTTGTTTTCTGCATTTCCAACGAGGGTCACAAGTGAGTTACAGGTGAAATTCATAATTGGAATCATGGAGAGGACTTAACCTTATCTTAAGACATGAAATAGCAGTATGATCAACAACATAAGGACTTGAATGAACAAGTATGTGCTGTTATAGAGAGAAAGTAGGAACTGCAGATGCTGGAGAATCTGAGATAACAAGGTGTAGAGCTGGATGAACACAGCAGGCCAAGCAGCATCAGAGGAGCAGGAAAGCTGACGTTTCGGGCCTAGACCCTCCTTCAGAAATGGGGGAGGGGAAGGGGGTTCTGAAATAAATAGGGAGAGAGGAGGAGGCAGATAGAAGATGGATAGAGGAGAATATAGGTGGAGAGGAGACAGTCAGACCAAAGAGGCGGGGATGGAACCAGTAAAGGTGAGCGTAAGTGGGGAGTTAGGGAAGGGATAGGCCAGTCCAGGGAGGATGGACAGGTCAAGGGGGTGGGATGAGGCTAGTAGGTAGGAAATGGGGGTGGAGCTTGAGGTGGGAGGAGGGGATAGGTGGGAGGAAGGACAGGTTAGGGAGGCGGGGACAAGCTGGGCTGGTTTTGGGATGCGGTAGGGGGAGAGGAGATTTTGAAGCTTGTGAAGTCCACATTGATACCATTGGGCTGCAGGGTTCCCAAGCGGAATATGAGGTGCTGTTCCTGCAATCTTTGGGTGGCATCATTGTGGCACTGCAGGAGGCCTAGGATGGACATGTCATCTGAGGAATGGGAGGGGGCGTTGAAATGGTTCGCGACTGGGAGGTGCAGTTGTTTAGTGCGAACTGAGCGCAGGTGTTCCGCAAAGCAGTCCCCAAGCCTCTGCTTGGTTTCCCCGATGTAGAGGAGGCCACAATGGGAACAGTGGATATAGTATACCACATTAGCAGATGTGCAGGTGAACATCTGCTTGATGTAGAAAGTCTTCTTGGGGCCTGGGATGGGGTTGAGGGGGGAGTTGTAGGCGCAGGTGTAGCACTTCCTGCGGTTGCAAGGAAAAATGCCGGGTGTGGAGATGTTTCGGGCCTAGACCCTTCTTCAGAAATGTTCATCCACTTCATCTACTTCACCAACACCTTCCACGCTAACTTTAAGTTTACCTGGACCATCTCTGATACCTCTCTCTCCGTCCTGAACCTCTCTGTTTCCATCTCTGGTAACCACCTGGAAACCGATATCCATTTCAAGCCCACCGACTCCCACCGCTACCTAGAATACACCTCCTCCCACCCACCTTCCTGCAAAAATGCCATCCCCTATTCCCAATTCCTTTGCCTCCACCGCATCTGCTCCCAGGATGAGGTATTCCACACCCGAACATCTCAGATGTCCTCGTTTTTCAAGGACCGCAACTTATCCCCCACAGTGGTCGAGAATGCCCTCGACCGTGTCTCCCGCATTTCCCGCAACTCATCCCTCACACCCCCTCCCCGCAATAACAACCAAAACAGAATTCCCCCTCGTCCTCATGTACCACCCCGCCAACCTCCAGATCCAACGCATCACCCTCCGACAATTCCGCCATCTGCAATCTGACCCCACCACCAAAGGCATTTTTCCCTCCCCACTCTTATCTGCTTTCCGGGGGGAACCACTCTCTCCGTGACTCCCTTGTCCGCTCCACACTCCCCTCCAGCCCCACCACACCCAGCACTTTTCCTTGCAACCGCAGGAAGTGCTACACCTGCCCTTACAACTCCCCCCTCAACCCCATCCCAGGCCCCAAGAAGACTTTCTACATCAAGCAGATGTTCACCTGCACATCTGCTAATGTGGTATACTGTATCCGCTGTTCCCATTGTGGCCTCCTCTACATCGGGGAAACCAAGCGGAGGCTTGGGGACTGCTTTGCGGAACACCTATGCTCGGTTTGCACTGAACAACTGCACCTCCCAGTTGCGAACCACTTCAACTCCCCCTCCCATTCCTCAGACGACATATCCATCCTGGGCCTCCTGCAGTGCCACAACGATGCCACCTGAAGGTTGCAGGAACAGCACCTCATAACCCGCTTGGGAACCCTGCAGCCCAATGGTATCAATGTGGACTTCAAAATCTCCTCTCCCCCTACCGCATCCCAAAACCAGCCCAGCTCGTCCCTGCCTCCTTAACCTGTCCTTCCTCCCACATATCCCTTCCTCCCACCTCAAGCTCCACCCCCATCTCCTCCCTACTAGCCTCATCCCGCCCCCTTGACCTGTCCATCCTCCCTGGACTGACCTATCCCCTCCCTAACTCCCCACCTACACTCACCTTTACTAGCTCCATCCCCCAATCTTTGACCTGTCTGTCTCCTCTCCACCTATCTTCTCCTCTATCTATCTTCTATCCACCTCCTCCTCTCTCCCTATTTATTTCAGAACCCCCTTCCCCTTCCCCATTTCTGAAGAAGGGTCTCGGCCCGAAATGTCAGCTTTTCTGCTCCTCTGATGCTGCTTGGCCTGCTGTGTTCATCCAGCTCTACACCTTGTTGTCTTGTATACTGTTGTATTTATCTTCTAGGCCACTGAGAATTCCCCAAAATGTGATTTTTTTATCTTTAAGAATAGTCACGTTAGCTGGTCATTGTGAAACACAATTGGAACTTTTATTATTCGGAACAACAGGTTATCTCTA
Source organism: Ginglymostoma cirratum (assembly GCA_024137785.1). NCBI lineage: Eukaryota > Metazoa > Chordata > Chondrichthyes > Orectolobiformes > Ginglymostomatidae > Ginglymostoma > Ginglymostoma cirratum. Next base: position 20,614,697 of record JAHRHZ010000019.1, read on the forward strand.
AGAACAGCAATCCCAATTTCAGCAGCATTAACAGAACTGCCCAATGAGCCAAACAATGATCAAACAATCCAAGTTCCAGCTCGACTAAACCACACTGAAATCAAAACATGACCGTACTACACCTATGAAAGGGTGAGTTACTAACTGCCATGTCCGAACTGACTGAAGAGTTACTCACCCTGGACCAAAGTGCAGTGCTTCCCTGCCTCCAGAATGCACCATGAGACTTTAAAGTTGAATTGTAATGTTAAAAGAAAAATGAGAGAAATGTAAGATAATAAAAACTTAAAGGGAGCAAACTGGGAAAAGAGATGACAAGCAAAATAAAAGTACTGCACTTAAACATCATTTACTGTTTGTTTATATTTTAAGTGCTTATTTTAGATGTGGGAGATTTTGTTACAGCATTAAATACACTCATGGCAGCTGAATAGCTTTTTATTGTAAAATGGAATGTATTTCAGCCACACAACACATCATATAAACCTTTTTTTAAAATTACTTATTTTCCGTCATTTAGTGGTGTATGAAGCAAAGCACATGCTTATGGCAGTTCCTGTAGCTGAGTTTTTCTGAAACAGGTTGCTTCAGCCTGTCACTAGAGGCCAAACTACTCACTGGGAAATAATGTGCTTGATATATTGTATCACAATTAGGAAGGAAAGAGAATAATTATAGGGAACTATTTAACACATAAAAGCAAAGAGAGGAGAAAGGCAGATGCATTTATGCAAATTAAATAGAGAACTAGGATTATTATATGCCAGAGAAGATTATAAAAATATCAAGGATCAGAAATGTTCATCACAGTCATTCAGAAACAATCACAGAGCAATTGATGTCCTTTTAAATATGTTTGCATATTAACTTTGGGTTTGATGTGGTAACGAGGGATTTGAAGTCTGAACAATTTTATCATGGGGTGTATTATAAGACTGTAAAGTTTGATGTTTAATAAAACTTAATACATTGCTAATTGACTGACTGATTATTAATGAAAAGAAAATCTATCCCAATTAAATAAGTGTGTGATACTACAGGAGAGGTTCCAGTATATTTGTCTGAATCCACAGGTATTTGCTGCTTTGAGACAATTGTATTTGCTACAATAGCTTCAAACATATACATTATCTGACATGAAGTTTCTGCCTCAACTCATATTTCATTCCATTCATAAAATTTTTGAATTGAATTGAGTCATTTATTGCCATGTGTATTCAATGTAAAAATACAGTGAAAAGTGTGTACCTTCACCGTACATACACGGTGCCATTCACATTAACTTAAGAGGGTCCAACTTTCCTTTCCACTGCCGCAGTCCTGCTCTGGGCTTTCCAGCCCTCACCATGCTCCGGAATTGATCCGCCATCACTGCAGGACACAACCCGCACGTTCAGCTCCTGCCACGTTGTTCCCGGTCATGACCTGGTTCCTTCCAGACTCCTTAGGTAGGTAGTTAAAAGGGGTGGTGGACAGGATAGAGTTACGACAGAGGGAGAGAGAAGAAGGGAGAAAACAGAAGGAAGGACAAAGAAAGAAAGAGAAAGAACTGGCAAGCAGAGTAGAGCTCTGAATGGAGCAACTTACCCTGCCGCCATCTTACCCATTACAGCAGTGAGCACACACACTGATCTACCTTACATGATATGCAATAGACATATTCATTCTACCACAAAATTGTCACTAATATATTCTCCAAGACTGGCCCCAGATAAAGTCATAGTGATGTACAGCATGGAAACTGACCCCTCAGTTCAATTCGTCCATGCAGACCAGATATCCTAAATAAATCTAGTCCCATTTGCTAGCATTTGGCCCATATCCCTCTAAACCCTTCCTATTCATATACCCATCCAGATGCTTTTTAAATGTTGTAATTGTACCAGCCTCTACTACTTCCTCTGGCAGCTCATTCCATACACGCACCATCTTAAAAAGTGTGAAAAAGTTGCCCCTTACATCCCTTTTAAATCTTCCCCCTCTCACCTTAAACCTATGCCTTCTAGTTTTGGGCTCCCCATCCCAGGGAAAAAGACTGGCTATTCACCCTATCCATGTTCCTCATGATTTTGTAAACTTCTATAAAGTCATCTCTCAACCTCCAATGCTGCAGGGAAAATAGCCTCAGCCTCTCCCTATAGCTCAAACCCTCCAACCCTGGCAACATCCTTGTAGATCTCTTCTGAACCCTTTCAAGTTTCACAACATCCTTCCTACATCAGGGTCACCAGAATTGCACGCAGTATTCCAATGGTAACCTAACCAATGTCCTGTAAAGCTGCAACATGACATCCTAAGTCTTATACTCAATGCACTGACCAATAAATGCAAACATACCAAATGCTTTCTTCACTATCCTTTCTGCCTGCCACTCCACTTTCAAGGAACTATGAACCTGCATTCCAAGGACTCCCTGTTCAGCAATGCTCCCCAGGAACTTACCATTAGGCATGTAAGTCCTGCCATGATTTGCATTTCCAAAACGCAGCACCTCGCATTTATCTAAATTAAACTCCATCTGCCACTCCTTGGCCCATTGGCCTGACTGATCCAGGTCCTGTTGAACTCTGAGGTAACCTTTGTTGCTGTCCATTAAACCACCAATTTTGACGTCACCTGCAAACTTACAAACCATACCTCCTATGTTCACATCCAAATCATTTATATAAATGATGAAAAACAGTGGACCCAGCAACAACTCTTGTGGCACACCACTCATCACAGGCCTCCTGTCTGAAAAGCAACTCTCCACCATCACCCTCTGTCTTCTACCTTCAAGCCAGTTCTGTGTCCAAATAGTTTGATCTCCATCTATTTCGTGTGATCTAACATTGCTAACCAATCTACCATGAGGAATCTGTTGAACATCTTACTGAAGTCCATTTGGATCACATCCACTGCTCTGCCCTCATCAATCCTCTTTGTTACCATATCTTCAAGTTTTGACATTTAATCTGGCTTTGGTAATCACCCAGCTTATGAAAACTCAAAAATACCAATAATCAGGCCTGTGTACATAAAGGAAAGTAGAACAAAAATACAGATCTGCTAAAACGCAAGTAACATAATACTTGTGTAACATTATATGGAGAAGAGGTCTTTCATCACAGGCAATCCGACCAAACAGAATAACCACACCAAGCTAGCAGAAGGGAAACACAAACATTGAAACACATTTCCAACACAGCAAAGGGGAAACAGCATTCATCCATGTTCTGTATAGAGAGCAGGGGTGTATCTGTTCTGGCTCATCTGGTGAGTCAATGTGCTTAGCAACTTTTCCAACAAAGTCTGACTACTGCAAGCTGTACCAAAAGCTACTACACCTGATATATTCACCATAGAATTCCAACCTTTTGTAAAATATAAAGGCTGCAATTGATCACACTGAATATTAATGGATGTTTGCTAAGTACATATATACAGCAAGCACATTTGCCTGTATTCTGCATGGATTTTTTCAACAAGTATTAACATATGTGGCTAAATCAGTGTTGCCACTGTTCTGATTCCTTTTCAGATGATACTGATGGAGAATAGAAATCTAATCAAGTTATAAAAGGAAATTTGTGCTTTTGTTTGAACAGTTCACACCTGAAATTTTGTGTCATCAAGTCTTAGTTTCAATGAAGCTTTAATTTTCATCATTAATATGCAAACTGGATAAGTTACAGAGTTGGAGCCCAGTTTTCATGGAACAAACCTCACGTAAAGTGAAGGAGAAAAGCTGCAAAATAAAGGACAAGCTATAGACATCACTTTAGTGCCAAGTATTTCGTTAAAAGGAGTACAATGCTGAAACCTTGGTATGTGGAAGGTGTAAAACAGGAGACTGAATGAATTTGACAGAGGATGCCTGATCCACAAAATGAAGGTAAGGAGATAGGAGCAGAATTATTAACAAAGATTGCTAAATGACTGAATTGTACATATTTTCTAACCAATCTGCTCAAAGTGTTATCACACACCTTGGGAGTAAGCGGGACTTGAACCCAGGCCTCTTATTTCAGAGATAGGGACACTACCACTGCCACAAAATCCTGAATTATATTCTGACCACACAGGGTTTGGTGAGTCTAATGAGAAAGAACAGCTCATCTCATACTGGTCTTGTATCAGAGGTCACCCAGTCATCAATGCCAGACTTGGCAAAATGTAATAGTAAAATTTATCGTTAAATATGTGCAAAGTTAGAGCTCACTGAGTTGAAGGGATTGTAGCAACATGGATATGAAATTGATTGACTGACAGGAAGCAGAGAGTCGTGGTTGATGTTTGCTTTTTGGACCGGACGAAAGTTCCCAGTGGATATTCCCTGGGGTCAGTGCTACACCTGCTCTTCGAGCAGCTAAGTTATTAATAAGATTAATACCCTACACTTTGGTGCACAGGATGCAACACCAACATTCACAATTAGGACCATAAGATGTGGGATCAGAAGTCGGCCATTCATCCCATTGAGTCTGAGATAATAAGTCTGCTCTGCCATTGAATAGGATCATGGCTAGACTGATAATAAGGTTTAGATTTAGGTTTTATTGTCATGTGTATGCAAGTACAGTGACTCGGAATTACAGTGAATAGTGTACAAAGTCACCATTCCCAGTGCCATCTTAGATATAAAGGTACCAAGGTACAAAATCCTGGGTACAAACATAGGAAAATAAAGAAATAAGTTAAAAGGTTCAACACTACGTTTATAGAGTCATTGTGTCATAGAGTCATACAGCATGGAAACAGATCACTTAGTCCAACTAGTCCATATCGAACATGACTAGTCCCAAATTAGACTAGTCCCATTTTCCTTCTTAGTATAAAGTAGAAAAGTAAAGATATAAAGTGAAAAGTTAAACATTGTAGTCCATTCTTATGCCATGAACCTGCAGATGCTCCACGCAGGGCTTTCCCTACGTGGGCTCAGTGTCCCCAAGCTGGGCATGTTTTTACCCACACTGGTATAGTGAAAGGTAGGAAGTTTAAAGGAGATTTGAGGAATTCTTTTTCACCCAGAAGGTACTGGAGCTTTGGATGCACTGCCAGGGGAGGGGGTAGGGGAGAGGTTGAGGCAGGTAACCTCACAACCTTTAAAAAAGTACTTGGATGTGCATTTGAAATGTCATAATGTTCAAGGCTATAGGCCTATTGTTGGAAGGTAGGGCTAGTGTAGGCAGTAATGTATTTTTGGCAGTAAAGCTTGATGGGCTGAAGGGCTTTTTCTCCACTGTATGATTGAATGCTTCGAAGTGTGAAATAATTCACTTTGGTAGGAAGAATGCAGAGATACAATCTAAACTAAAGCGTGCAATTGTAAATGTGTTGCGGGAGGAAAAGGACCTGGGTATGTAGGTGTATTGATCATTGAGGGTAGGAAAACAGGTCAACCAAGGGTTTAATAAAGCACACATATTGAAGACTTTATTATTGCATACAGTGCAAAAGCATGGAAGTTATGTTAAATTTGTGTAAAATACTGTCTCAGCCCCAGTTGGAGTATTGTGCCCATTTCTAGGTGCTCCACTTTAGGAAAGATGTGAAGACATTACAGATTACGCACATAAAAATAACAAGAATGGTTCCAGGGATATGGATCTTCAGTTAAAAACAGAATGAAGAAGTTAGGACTGTTTCCTTTGGAGAAGAGGTGGTTGGAAGAAATATAATAGAGGTTTTCAAAATCACAAGGGATCTGGACAGATTAGATGGGATAAAGCTGTTCGTAATGGAAGGATCGAGAACAAGAGGGGATGGATTTAAGGTAAGTGACAAAAGAAGGAATGTCAACTTGGGAAAAACTTTTTAACTCACTGAGTGGTTAGGATCTGGAATGCACTGCCTGAGGGTTTGCAGGAGGCTGGTTCAATTGAGGCCTTCAAGAGGAATTTGGATTATATCTGTAAAAAGAGAATGTTCCGGGCTACGAGGAGAAGGCAGGGAAGTGGCACTAGGTGAACTAGCTCCTTCAGAAAACCAACTATGGCATGACGGGTGGCATGATCTCGTTCTGTGCTGTAACCATTCTGTGATGTTGATTCAGTGAACTGTAATTTTCTGAGTTGGTAAAAGGAAGGCTGATAGGAACAGAAGGCAGTGTAACAGGTGTTCATGAGCCCTATATCACTCTGCCTTGAGAACAATTGGTTTAGTAATGATGGTGTACACAGTACATAGATAGGCATTGGATACATAAACAACATGGAGACATGACACAGCAAAGATAAGTCTGCACACATCATTGGATTCAAACACAGCCCTGCAAAGCCGAAAAAAGTTTAAACTGGAAATATTTTAAAGATCCTTTATTGATTAGAATCAATAGTAAAAATATTAGCTTTTCCATCAAGAAACTATGAGACCCCTTGCAGAAATTTTGCATCATCTATAACTACGGGTGAGGTGCCTGATGACTGGAGGGTGGCTAATGTTGTACCTTTGTTGATGAAAGGTTGTAAGGAGAAACTGAGGAACTACAGACCTGAGAGTCTGACCTCGGGTGTGGGTAAGTTGTTGGAGGTGATTGTAAAAGATAGCATTAAGGGACGTTTAGAGAAGCAAAATTTGGTTAAGAACATGTTTTGTGTGAGGAAAATTGCGTCTCACAAACTTAATTTTTTTTTGAGGAAGTTACCAAAAAGAATGATGATAGCAGAGCAATAGATGATGTTTATTTGGATTTTAGTAAAGCCTTTGACAAGGTTCCACATGGTAGACTAATTAGTAAAGTTAGGTCACATGGGATTCAGGGTGAGCTTGCCAATTGGATACATAATTAGATTAATGGCAGGAAACAGAGAGTAATGTTGGAGGGTTGCTTTTCGGACTGCAGGCCTGTGACCAGCGGCGTTCCACAGGGATTGGTTCTGGGTCCTTGCTTGTTTGTCATTTATGTAAATGATTTGGATGACAATATAGAAGGCATGGTTAGTAAGTTTGCGGATGATACCAAAATTGGTGGCATTGTAGACAGTGGAGAAGGTTTTCTAAGATGATAAAGGGATCTTGATCAAATGGATCAATGGGCTGAAAAATGGCAGATGGAGTTCAGTCTGGATAAATGCAAGGTATTACATTTTAGTACAACAAACAAGGGTAGGGTTTATACATTTTATGGTAGGACCTTGGGTAGTGTTGTAGAACACAGGAATCTAGGGGTGCAGGTACATAATTCTTTAAAGTTTGCATCACATTTAGACAGGATGGTTAAAAAGGCATTTGGTACGCCTTCATTGCTCAGTCCTTTGGGTATAGGATTTGGGATGTTATGTTGAGGTTGTACAGGACATTGGTGAGGCCTCTTCTAGAATACTGTGTCCAGTTCTGGTTTCCCAGTTAAAGGAAGGATATTATCAAGCTGGAGAGGGTTCAGAAGAGATGTACTAGGATGTTGCTGGGTATGGAAGGATTGAGTTATAAGGAAAAGCTGGATAGGCTGGGAAATCTTTCACTGGAGCATAGGAGGTTGAGAGGGGACCTGATAAAAGTTTATAAAATATTGAGAGGTATAGATAGACTTGATGGTAGTTGTCTTTTCTCTAAGAAAGGACATTTCAAGACTAAGGGGTGCATTTTTAAGGTGAGAGGAGAGAGATTTAAAAAAGACATGAGAGACAAATTTTTTACAGAGGATGGTTCACGTGTGGAATGAACTTCCTGATGAAGTGGTGGATGCAGGTACAATTATAATGTTTAAAAGACATTTGGATGGATATATGAACAGGAAAGGTTTGGAGGGATATGGGCCAGGAGCAGGCAAGTGGACTAGTTTGGGATTATGTTCGGCATGGACTGGTTGGACTGAAGGATCTGTTTCCATGCGGTATGAATCTATGACTCTAAATCACAATTAAAATGTTCAAATGGATGCACTGCTTATAGAAGCCATATACTTGGTGAACTAAAATTACCACACAGTATGCAGTACATCTCATCTCAGCTCCAGGACATCAGGTGCTCTTCAGAGTAATGCCCTGGGCCAAACCATCTTCAGATGCTTCATTAATGACTTTCCCTCCATCATAAGGTCAGTAGTGAGGATGTTCACTGATGATTACACAATGTTCGGCACCATTTGCATCTCCTCAGATATTGAAGCAGTCCATGTCCAAATGCAATAAGATCTGGACAATATCCAGGCTTGGCTTGAAAAGTGGCAAGTAATATTTGCACCACACAAATGCCAGGCTATACCATCTCCAATAAGAAACAAAAAAGCCACCACCCCTTGACATTCAGTGGTGTTCCCATCATTGAACCCACCACTATCAACATCCTGGTGTTACCATTAAACCGAAACTGAACCGGACTAGCAACATAAATACAGTGGCTACAAGAGAAAGTCAGGGGCTAGGAATACTGTTGTGTCTAATTCACCTTCTGACTTCCCAAAGCCTGTCCCCCACAAGTCATGAATGTCATAGAATATTCCCACCTTATCTGGATGAGTGCAGCTCCATCAAAGTTCAAGAAGCTTGACATCATCCAGGACAATGCAATCTGCTGATTAGCACCACATTCATAAACATTCACTATCTCCACCATTGACACTCAGTAGCAGCAGTATGTACTATCTACAAGATGCACTGCAGAATTCATTAAAGATGCTTAGACAGAACCTTCCGTACCCGTGACCAATTCCACATGGAAGGACAAGGGTAGCAGATACATAGGAATACCACCTGTAAGTTACCCTTCAAGCAACCCACAATCTTGACATGGAAATATATCGCCATTGTTGATGGGGCAATGTCCTGGAATACCCCTCTTTAGAGTTGCTTATACCACATCGACTAAAGTGGTTCAAGAAGGCAGCTCACCATCACCTTCTCCAGGGCAACTAGGGACAGGCAATAAATGCCAGCCCAGAGAGCGACAGCCATGTCCCAAGAGTGATTTTTTTTAAAGTATGTCTAAAATTTCCTGCCTATTCACAAATTCCCATATTAATTGAAGTATGTTGTAAATAAATGAATTTATCGTTTCTTGGGCACAATCATAGCCTACTTTGGACCATCCTTACTTATGTGGTGCAAGTATTTAGTGTTATTTCAAAGATTATTTTCCCTCACTCTCCCAAAAATAAGGATATAGTACTCATTTGGTAGGCTGCTATTACTGCAGAATGTTTTCATGAATATTTTATAGATGTAGGGTAATGCACAGCCTAAGCACATTTCCAGACAACAACACATTGATGGGCTAGAGCAAAAGCAAGCACGCTGGCTCAGTGGTTAGTGCTGCTGCCTCGCAGTACCTGAGTCCACGTTTAATTCCAATCTCAGGTGACTGTCTGTGTGGAGTGTGCACATTCTCCCCGTGTCTGTGTGGGTTTCCTCCCACAGCCCAAACATATGTAGGTTAGGTGGATTGGTTATATGAAATTGCCCATAGCGACCAGGGTGTACAGGTTAGATGCGTCATCTCTGGAGGATTAGTGTGGGCTGAATGGCCTGTTTCCACACTGTGAGAATTTTATGAAAGTCAAAAACCACAGAACTGAGTTAACTCACTTGAGGGTATTATTTCCTCAGAATACCTTCATGGATATGCAATCCTGTGTAACATATAGAGAAGTTATGATTTAATTTTGTCAGGATAGTTATTATTATTATTAATCTGAAAAAAGTTGTGAAAAAAGACCAGTACTATGACTCTTTAGTCTGTTCCACAGCCTAAATTCTGTAAAAGGTGGCAAATAGTGGTAATTGAGAAGAATCTACTTATAAGAAATTACTGAGGATTGTGAAGACCTTCTTAAAGCCCAAACATTATAAATCTGTGAAGCTTTAAACTTGAAGAATGGAAATGAAAACTGTCCACGAAAAATGTATCTTTTCATTCAATGCAAAGATTAATCATTCAAATAAAGGCCAAAGTCTACACAGCATATAGCAATAATTTAAAATGCAAAGTGGAAGACTGAAGGAAATTACAGGCATCACAGCCATTTCTAATTCAGATTGGCAACCCCATCTGACTCCTGCAAACATCCATTTCTGATGAAGAGTTTAGGCCCGAAACGTCAAGTTTTCCTGCTCCTATGATGCTGCTTGACCTGCTGTGTTCATCCAGCCCCACGCTTGTTACCTTGAAGGTATGTTTGCTGGAAGTCTCAACCTAATTCTGTAAGGACAATGAACTCAAAACTACAACAAAACTATTCAGAAAGGGCGAGATAACAAGGTGTAGAACTGGATGAACACAGCAGGCCAAGCAGCATCAGAGGAGCAGGAAGGCTGACAGGAAGGCTCCTATGATGCTGCTTGGCCTGCTGTGTTCATCCAGCTCTACACCTTGTTATCTCGGATTCTCCAGCATCTGCAGTTCCTATTATCTCTATTCAGAAAGGGGACCTGATAAATCCTGAACTTCATTTTAGTTATTACTTCTGCAGGGACTGTTGGGGTTTTATCAATCAGATTATGTCCAGGAATTAATAGGGAAGTCTACATTTGATGCACCAAACTGTTTTACATCAGTCAGATCAGATATTATTAGCTTTACTTTGCTAACCTCCAATCGGGATCTATACAAGCTACTGAATGAATTAACTCTATAGTGAAACTATCAAAAAGTAAATCAGACAAAAAAATGATAATTTAACAATGATTACTTTTAGAATCCCAGACAGTAGCACTTAACTACTGAATAAGCAAGGTGTTAGCACAGAAACTAGTGAAAGAAATAAGTTGCAAATGTTACAACAACAGCTCAGGTATACTTCAGCATTAATCCTCGTTGACTATAACATACAACTGAAGTCGATAGCTGCAATTGATGTAATGTGGATAAATTAATTTAGGATTAGACTCCTCAGATCAAAAACAAGTCAACAGAATTATACTGCCTGTCCATAGGGTATATTAAATTTTTTACACCACACTGAGAAAACATCCTCCTTAGGAGCTGGTATGAGTGAACTGATTGTCTAGTCAATCTCTGAAGGATTGCTTTATCCTTGCAACATGTCAGCGTCATTAACCTCGATTTATAAATATGATATCCACTTCTCCTGGATAAATTCACCATCCAGGCTAGGTGATGTTTTTTCTTCATCTACAGGTATGGGTGTTGCTGGCAAAGTCAAGGTACAGTCTAAACTGCCATTGAGAACAAAGAACAAAGAACAAAGAACAAGGAACAAAGAAAATTACAGCACAGGAACAGGTCCTTCGGCCCTCCAAGCCTGCACCGATCGAGATCCTCTATCTAAACCTGTCATCTATTTTCTAAGGTCCTGTATCCCTTTGCTCCCTGTCCATCCATGTACCTGTCCAGATACATCTTAAAAGACACTAACGCGTCTGCGTCTACCACCTCCGCTGGCAACGTGTTCCAGGCACCCACCACCCTCTGCGTAAAGAACTTTCCACACATATCTCCCTTAAACTTTCCTCCTCTCACTTTGAACTCATGACCCCTAGTAATTGAGTCCCCCACTCTGGGAAAAAGCTTCTTGCTGTCCACCTTGTCTATACCCCTCATGATTTTGTAGACCTCAATCAGGTCCCCCCTCAATCTCCGTCTTTCTAATGAAAATAATCCTAGTCTACTCAACCTATCTTCATAGCTAGCACCCTCCATACCAGGCAACATCCCGCTGAACCTCCTCTGCACCCTCTCCAAAGCATCCACATCCTTTTGGTAATGTGGCAACCAGAACTGAACGCAGTACTCTAGATGTGGCCGAACCAAAGTCTTATACAACTGTAACATGACCTGCCAACTCTTGTACTCAATACCACGTCCGATGAAGGAAAGCATGCCGTATGCCTTCTTGACCACTCTATTGACCAGCGTTGCCACCTTCAGGGAACAATGGACCTGAACACCCAGATCTCTCTGTGCATCAATTTTCCCCAGGATTTTTCCATTTACTGTAGGTGGTGATGTCTTGTGGTATGGGTCCACTGACAGCAAACACACTGACTGCTAGATAGTGAATTCCAGGATACCAACCCAGCACCAAAGGAACATTATATTTCCAAGTCAGGTTGGTGTGTGACTTTGAGGGAACTTTGCAAGTGGTGGTGGCCGCAAGCATCAGCTGTCCTTGTTCTTCTAGATGATAGAGGCTACTGGTTTGGGAGGTTCTTTGGAAGAAATCTAGATACGTTGCTGCGGCGCATATTCTGAGTGATTAATTTTGCATTGGTGGTGGAGACAGTAAATGTTTAAGATAGTGGATGACTAGTATTCAAGTGAGCTACTTTGTCCTGAACAGTGCAGAGCTTCTGGGGTGTTGTTGAATCTATCCTCTTATAGTCAATTGGAGATTAATCTACTATAAACCTAACTTCAAAGAACCTCAGAATTGTTGTGGTACAGACAGAGGTCCTTCAGCTCATTGTGGCTGCACGTGCTGTCTGAATCAGCTTTATGACTTTGTGCCATTCTCCTGCCTTTCCCTGGATGTTGTCTGTATTCAAACAATCATCCAATGAATTTCCCAAATAATTCCCATTTCCCTCAGGTTTCTGGAGACCACACTCAGTCAAATGCTGTCATGAAGTCAAGGTTAGTTACTCACATCTCACCTCTAGTTTTCAGCTGTTTGTTAAAGCTTAGACCAAGGACAAAATGTGGCCAAGAGCTGGGTGGATCTGGTAGAATTCAACTGAGCATCAGCAAGTAGATGATTAGTGAATAAATGTTGATTGATAGCATGTCAATGAAACCTGTTATCAGTTTGCTGATGATAAGGGGTGTACTAATGGGAAGAACTGACCAGATTGGATATGTCATGCTTTTGTCAACAAGACATAGCTCTATAATTGAGAGATAGTGGGAACTGCCGATGCTGGAGAATCTGAGCTAACAAGGTGTAGAGCTGGATGAACACAGCAGGCCAAGCAGCATCAGAGGAGCAGGAAAGCTGACGTTTTGGGTCTGGACCCTTCTTTAGAAAATG
>JAHRHZ010000019.1:20628000-20645113 GCA_024137785.1 Ginglymostoma cirratum
GTCAGCTTTCCTGCTCCTCTGATGCTGCTTGGCCTGCTGTGTTCATCCAACTCTACACCTTGTGACCTATAGCTGAATAATTTTCTCCTTTGTTGGAAACATACCCGAGTCATAAAAATACTGGAATAGCATAGCTAATCGTGCAGCTCAGTCTGGAACACAAATCTTCAATACAGCAGCCAGGATGTTGGGGCCCATAGAAATCTAGGTAGGTTGCTGTGGTGCATCCAGTGCACTCACCTGTTTCTTAATGCAATGTGGAGACAGATGTAGACTTCAGGAGTAAGCCAATATGGATCATTTAGTAAGCATTCCCAGAAGAATTTTTTTTACAAACACTTCAACTATGCATTTTACACTCATGAGTTAGATACTGCTATCATTAAGGATGGGAATTTTAATACAGCCTCCTCATCCTATTAGTTGGTTAATTTTTCATAACTATTTGAAATTGGATGTGACAAAATTGCAAGCTTGGCTCTGATCCATTGGTTGTCAAATTGCTTAGTTCTAGCTAAAACATACCACTTCCACTATTTAAAATATGGCATAGTGTTGTAGCTTCACTAAATTGGCATCTAATATCTGGGTATCCTAATGAAGCTCCTGGCTACTCTCATGCATTCCTCAATGAACCAGGGTTGAGCCCATGACTTGAATGCAAGGCATTTCTACTACTGCTGATGGTGCACAATGCCTCATAGATTTCCAATTTTGTACTGCTAAATCTGTTCAGAATCTATCCCATTTTGTAAAGTGATAAAGCCACAAAACATGACAGAGACTGTCCTCAGGAAGGTGGGACTTTATCTTCACAAGGCCTTTGCACTGCAATATTAAGTGGACAGGTACACTTAAGTAAAACAGAATTGTGTGAGTGCGGTCAATTGGGTTTCCCCTCATTAAAGGTTCACTTGCACCTGCTACAGGTGCAATCTGACAGCTATACCTTTTAGGGCTTGGACAGCTCAGTAATAGTGGTACCACCAAGCTATTCCTCATGACAGACTTTGAAATCATGCACCCAAGTCCAACCCTCAGTTTTCTTCCAAGTGATGTTCAAAATGAAAAAGTACTGATCCATTAACTTGAGAAAGGAAGAAAGTAAGTAATGATCAGCAGGATGTTTCCTTAATTACATTTGACCTAACGCCATGTGACTTCATGGTCTCCAGAAGTAATACTGAAGACTCCCAGGTCCACTTCCTCAACACTTTCCACCAGTGGGCTGCACAGTGGTACAGTGGTTAGCACTGCTGCCTCACAGACCCGGGTTCGATTCCAGCCTCGGGCGACTGTCTGTGTGGAGTTTGCACATTTCTCCCCGTGTCTGCGTGGGTTTCCTCCAGGTGCTCCGGTTTCCTCCCACAATCCAAAGATGTGCAGGGTAGGTGGATTGGCTGTGCTAAATTGCCCATAGTGTTCAGGGCGGTGTAGATTAGGTGGGTTATAGGGGGATGGGTCTGGGTGGGATGCTCTGAGGTTCGGTGTGGACTTGTTGGGCCAAAGGGCCTGTTTCCACACTGTGGGGATTCTATGATTCAGTCTGCTGCCAGCTCTGAGGGTTGAACTTGCTGGTAGGACAGAGCTTGCTCATCATTGGTGATGGAGAGGTCCGAAGCATTGTGCACATAGAATTGCTATGTGATTACAACAATGTCAAGCTGTGGGTGTGTCTCCCAATTTTGGCACATGTCACAAGGTGTTAATGAGGAGGACTTTTCAGGACCAATTGGGGAAACTGTGCCTTTTCCAAATCCAAAGTTTAGGTTGATGTTATGTGAGCTGTCCAGTTTTGATCTCATCATTGTTTTGTCGTAGCGATTTGAGATACTTGAGTGGCTTGCTAGGACCCTACAGAGAGCTGTCAAAAGTCATCTACATTGTTGTCTTCTTGGGGGAACTTGTACACTTAAACAGCAAACTTCTTTCTGCCTCTAACTAGCTAATGTGACTTCTGTAACCATTTTCTCTCTAATGGAAATGTATTTTGATTTTATAAGCACCCTACTGCATACACAAGACTAAAGTTCCCATGGTTTCTACTACAAGGTTGACTCTTAGAAAAATGAAAAGGATAACCACTAAATTAAGAACTAAGGATCTAATACTGAAAACTAAAGATTGATGAATTTCAGTGTCAAGAATGCTATCTTATGTAACCTTGACTTCCAAAGAAATCAACTCAGTTCTATCAAACAATCTGCATGAGACATGAAGATGCAGTTTTCAGCTTTTTTGATGTCAGCCTTACTGATATATTTGATGCCCTTTAAATGAACTGCATAACTTATACATACCAATTCACTTGTTTCCAGCCTATCTTCTCAGTTCTTTCATAACAAGGGAGTTTCACGAAAGTCTAAGGAAAGTAGGACATTTTGGTACCTCTGTTAACATGTCATCTTTTGTGCTGTGGTTTTTGCAACCTATTTTCTATTCCTGGAA
Source organism: Ginglymostoma cirratum (assembly GCA_024137785.1). Classification (NCBI taxonomy): domain Eukaryota; kingdom Metazoa; phylum Chordata; class Chondrichthyes; order Orectolobiformes; family Ginglymostomatidae; genus Ginglymostoma; species Ginglymostoma cirratum. The sequence continues at coordinate 20,630,449 of JAHRHZ010000019.1, forward strand.
GGCACATTCTGTTTAAGCTTTTACAGTTTAATTATCCTTGGCTTTTCTTCTTCCTAGAGTTCAATGTGACTACAAACTCCAGTTACATATTTAGGGGAGAGGTGATGGCTTTAGTGGTATTATTGCTGGGCTGTTAATCCAGAAACTCAGGCAATTCTCTGAGGACCTGGATTCAAATCCTGCTATAGTAAAATTTGAATTCAATATAAATCTGAACTTAAAAATTTAATGAAAAACCATGAAACTATTGTCAATCATGAAAAAACCCATCAGATTCACTAATGTCCTTTAGAGAAGGGAACTGCCATCCTTACCTGATCTGGCCTACATGTGACTACAGACAGCAATATGATTTACTCTTAACTGCCCTCTATGCAATTAGGAACAGGGAATAAGTACTGGTCCAGCCAGTGACACCCTCAGCCCACGAATTAATTTTTTAAAAATCATTTCAAGTATTTCTTCTATGTCTCAAGAGTAGCTCATACATTTGGAGATAGCAAAAACTGCAGAGGCTGGAGTCAGAGTCAATACATTGTGGATCACGAGGAACACAGCAGGTCAGACTGCATCAGAGGAGCAGGACAAGTACAAAAAGTCCTGATGACGGGTGTAAACCTGGAACAAGCGTGGGGCTGGATGAACACAGCAGGTCAAGCAGCATCATAGGAGCAGGAAAACTTGACATTTCGGGCCTAGACCCTTCATCAGAAATGGGGGAGGGGAAGAGGGTTCTGAAATAAATAGGGAGAGGGTGGGAAAACGTCAAGTTTTCCTGCTCCTATGATGCTGCTTGACCTGCTGTGTTCATCCAGCCCCACGCTTGTTATCTCGGATTCTCCAGCATCTGCAGTACCTTTTATCTCTTATTCCCATAAACCTGGAAGGTTGACTTTCCTGCTCCTCTGATGCTCCTGTAGTCCCAGTTATTTATGGTTTCATTTAATTATATAACATAATAATGTTAAGCCTAAAATACCTCATGGTTTACATGAATATTACTTAATACCTACACAAGATTCAGATCTACAGGAACCTGTTGGTAAATTGTAAGATTCAATTCTCACATGTTAATTACACCCTACACTGAATATACATATATATATGAAATTGCAGTTTAGGAATTGCAAACAATGATATTCATCATATTGTTTACTGATGTATAATAAATTGAAAGTTCAAGCACATATGCGTCCCATAGATGACCATTTTTATTTTGAAAGAAACGGTCAATTGTCACTCATGGAAATTCATTCATTTGCTCTTCGTCTCCATGCTGCCATCTACTGGGACATCCATGGCCTGGTTGTAAAGTGGGCTTTCCAAATATTTCATTCACGTGTAAACAAAAATGCACATCACAGCTAGATTAATATTAGTCATTTACACAAGTTAAGCAGCTTTTCGGCCATTTACAAAGTGTAAAAGCATTATTTTGTTTTATGGTTTACTTTTCATGTACTGTTCCTACTAATGATATTGGGTTCGTCAAAATCATTAACTGGAAAATTGCAGGAGTGCATCATCTTTTGTTTGCCAGTCATGCAATTCTGCAAAGGAAGTGTTATTAATAACTTCTGACAGAAGAAGAAAACGTCCATCTTAATGCTCTCTGTTTTTGTCAACAGGGATTTCATGCCAGTCATTGACAATGTATTTGCAAGTGAGTCACTTGATATAGCGGGCAGTGATATCGAGCTTTATTTTAGTGACTAATCTTGGGAAATTCCATTCTGCATTTTTCACTAGTGAATCATTAGTACGAATGGTCACATCTTAAATCAGGAACACTACGAATGCAAATTATACAGAGCAGTCCTCTTTTGCGTTCTTAGTATAATAACCATAGCTACACTCCTATTGCCTTTGAAAAACAATGCAAAATATAAAGCAATAAATCACAGCAAGTCTTTGACTCCGTAGATAGCATTCCTGCCCATAAAACAGAAACGCCAGGTTTAAATGTTGACATGGAAGTGGTGTTCATGTTGCAGTTCAATAGGTGATAATCACGCAGTTACACTTCCAACATTTCCCCACTAAAGTATTCAATACCAAAGGAAGAGTGTGCAATGATATGGAAGAAACCACAAATTCGCCTTTTCAGGAAATGCAAAAAGCTGCGTAACAGCGGTGTTTACTATTGAATGTTTTTCTACATCTGCACTGACCTGGTCCCTCCATCTACTTGCATGTTCCAGCTCAGTTCTGCATAATTTCAGACCAGTGATCTCTGTGGCCCTGGGAAGACTATTTCCACTGGTACAGGAAGATCTAATCTCAAGACTGCATATTTCAGTTCACGTTGGGCCGTCTTCAAAGTGTTTCCTTCAGCTGGTATTTATAAGCTAAAACCTATCTTCTTAAAATAAAAATCATCAATAAAAACGTGCGGTACTGAATATGAGTGCTTTTGCCACTTTACATGCCTGTGTGGGTATTTTCGACCAATGCCAGTGAGATAGGCTATATTTAATTCATCCCAACAGTCTACAGCAGACACAGCAGTTGTGGAAAGCCTTGCTCTAAAAATGCGTGTGATTCACGAGGACAACCGGATTAAACCGAACTCATCGTTCTTGCGAGTTCACACAGCACACGTGCTAGCTGCAGCCCACTGTTTGTAGGCATGTGGCGAGGTTAAGATCTGTGCCAGCTCTGGCTCAGATCTGCTTTGCAGCCACCTGTCACTTTAGTGCCGTCACCTAAAACCGGTCTATTGTGCCCGTAAGGCCAGACCCAGGACTGAGACCCGCTGCTGACAAGCCCCTGGCCCCAGCAGCGTTCACACACACACACACACACACACACAAGCAGACTTAAATAAATACCCTCTGAAAGAAAGCTCTCTACATCTGACCAGGACCGCAATTCAACAATCGGTGGTTAGCTTAAACCTACCCCGACCCGAGCCCCAAGCGTACTTGGGACACACTGGGAACAGAGGAATCTGATTACGTCCAGCTAAATGATTATCTTATTCGTCCCGGCCACAACCAGGGCCATAAGCAAGGCACACTACTAACATCATGGGTCCCAAATAACGTGCTGCACGTCGTAGCTTGAAGAAGACGCCGCATCCTCCGCCACAAGTTACATGCATTTCCCCACACCCTTGCCTACCTTTCTGTACACCAGCATGTTCGGCGATTCGTCTGCCATACCGTTGTTACTGGTATTCTGCCCATAACTATTTCCTTGAGCCATCGCAAGATCTGCCTTGAGCTGCCTTCGGACTCCCGATTTTTCACTAAGCAAGAAAATGAAGTTAGAAAAGATAAAGTCAGGCGCCACATTAGTATAATAAATGAAGTAGCCGCAGATGTCAAATCTGGACATAGCAGAGGGCAATGCACGTATACCAACACAAGAGGGAGGAGGGGTGCAGGCAGCACTTCGTGTAAACTTCGACTCTAAATCCCTTTATGATTTTATGACCGCGGATTTGGAAGATAAACCCATCACAAAAGCACATGCGATCTTTGCCCTGAGCTATGCCCACGAAAAGGCATAGCAGAAGTGGGAAGCGCAAGAGGATAAACCATCCAAGCAGTTCTCAATAAAATGCACAGAAATGCGAGCAAGATTGCAAAGAAAAATGTGACCGGGGTTGCACGGCAAGTGTACATTCAGCGCACGTTCCCCGCGTTGTACCGTTAGGCGACTGCATGTAGCGGAGTCTCCTCAATAATATCTCATCGTACTAAATATTTTGCATGCAGCCTTGGGTGTGGGGAGGCTGTGCATACAGATGCAGCATCGGGGAAAGGGTGCACAAAGGTTGGCGGATGGGAAAGAGCGGTCAGCCCGAGCCCTGAAACAGGTTCAGTACCACAGACAGCAACCAGGGCCGGCTACAGTGGCGGCTACGGAGGGATACTAACTACTGCACCCCATCTCACTGCTCAAGGCTTGGCTTTCTCCTTCTCTTCCCCCTCTCTCGCCGTCTTTTGAAAGATTCTCTTTTCTGTTTAGAAAAGGCTAACGACGAACCCCGTACCGTGATTTACCTCAAGCTCGGCGCGCTGCACACGCCAGGAGCAAAAACCTCCTTATTATTTCTGCAATGTTCTTATCCGCTCCAGATCCCGGCCTCAGATGATTCATTTGAAAGGGCTTGCGGATGGTTTAGCACCGAGGCTCGGCTTTTCTCCCGCCCCAACCCCCCCTCCCCCCAACTCTGTCTCTGTTCCTCTGTGTGTCTCTGTCTTTCAACCTTGTTCCTGGGAAATGTGTTGCAACGCGAGCCCGCGCTCCTCGCTCCCCGGGCGCGTTCTGGGGAGATGGATAGGGGGCGGGGGTGCGCGTGACGCGCTCGGGCGCGCGCGCGCTCCAGGAACCGGGACTCAGCAGCGGCAATGGTCCAGCCTCCTGTAAATAATGTTCGTGGGCTGGAGTTTCTCGCAGTCCGCGCAGTGTAGCGTGTCCTGAAACTGCAAACAGTGAGGTGACCCACTCCTGTGAGATAAAATTCGGCACACTGCCAGTTTGGGGGGGGGGGTGGAGGAAAAGGGTGGGCGGTGCTGGTGACTGGGAAGGGAGAGGAGATTTCTGATGAACATTAATGCGGCGGCGCGGAGAATGGGCTTGCAAAGTGTGAGAGCAGGGTCTTGAGATTATTATAGCCAAGTGAGGTGGGTTCGTGTTAAAGATTGTGCAACTGAAACCTACCTCACAATTTTATGATCTCTCTGCTGGGAGAGTCACTCGCCGTCCTGCTGATCGAATCGTTCAAACTCACTCCAGAGACTCTTGGTCTCCTGTAAACTGTACTAGAAATTTAGAATGTTGGAGGCGTTACATAAATGCAAGTTATTAGCATCAAAAAGATCCGTAAATAAACTGTCCTGCTGTTGCTTTTTAAACTTCAGTGGCATTGCCGACATAATTCTGCCAGTGACACCCCCGCCAAACCACATGCCTTTCTTTCTGCCTCTTCCTCATCGGCTGTTTCTCTGCCAGTTGCTCAAGAAGCTTCACCTGAACCGGGATGGGAACCATGTCCCACTGGAAGGGGTGAACGGGGAATATGCAAAGGCACGAAATTAAGATGGGGGCGGGGCGGAATTCAGAAGTAAGGTAAACAGGGTAATTTTAATCAGGGCAAGATGTATTGATGGCAAGGTAGTAAGTAGAACTACAACGTAGGAAATTAAAAAGCTTGTTAAACATGAAGTAGAGATCCCTCTCTACAGCAATCTCTACTGTTCACAATAAAACAAGAGGTAATTGTGTGACAGGAGGAGCCAAAGGAAGGATTGCTGAGACATGGATTACAGGCCTGCGAATTAAATAGACAGGATAATACCATCGTAGCAATGGCGAGATGGCAGCAACGTCAAATAGTTACTTAGCTTCAGTATGTATTGGGGGATAGAATAAGTGGGCATAACTAATCACTAATGAGATAGCACTTTCAAAATAAAGGGGTGTTGTATTAAATAAGCTAACCTAATACTTGTGTGCATTGCAGTTATGTTTTCTAAATGTGGGTTCTTTTGGTGCTTACGTGGTCTAGTGTGTGCGAGAGTAAGCCATCTTCTGGTCTAACAAGAAGACGCCTGTGGAGCAAACGAGATGTAGTTTATTACATCTCAACAATTATTTACAGGTTGTAAGTATAGGCTGCACGTTAGTACCAAGAATTGTCTCTGATGAGATCCAACTATAATCTTCCACCAAATCCTCATGACATCATCATTGTGGGTGCTGCTAATTGCATTCAATCAAGTGTTAGCCCTTTCAGCCGATATGTAACATCTCTACCAAACCTTTTTATTATAGCTATTATTGTTATACATTGTTATATAATTACTTTTACTATAATTATCCTATCACTAATAGCAAGTCTTACAAACTGAGACAATTTGGAAGTTACGCTATTCCCTTAATGTGTTCTGTTTAGACTTGCAAGAGTGGTCTGTGATTCAAGGTTCTCTTCTGAACCAGATTTTTTTTCTTTAATCTATTGTGTTTCTTTCATGACAGACATCAACCCTGCTACAGAAAATTCCTTTATTCTTTTGTGTATCTTGAAACTTTAGACATTTCTTGTCTTTTCTTACTGGTGTCTTCCATGGAGCTGTATGCACCACAACTTCAATTTGTGTCAGTGGATTTTTGTTCTCAATCCACATGCACTGAAGTAGATAAACGTTCCACTTCATGTTGTTCATTCATTTTGATTTTCTTATTTGCCCTCAGTGACTCAACCATTGGTGAAACTAATCTGTTCACTTGCTCAGCTGCATTGCTTGAAGGTTACTTTTTGATTGCTGTAACATCCATTATGGTTGTTGAGGATTCTTCTTTGGAAAATATTCTACTTAAACCTGACCTTTCTTTGTCAATTCAGCATCTAATGTGTGACTTGGATTCATCATAATTAGTTGTTCACTTTGTCGCATTGCAATCTGACTCAAGTCAGTTGCAGCTACTTGAATTGTCTTGAGAGGAGTATTACTGTTCAGTTGTTGCCTCTTTGTTTAATTTTCTTTCTTTTGTTGATTACCCCTTCTAGCTTTTAAATATAATTGGGGTCAACTTAGAATTCCTGGTAATGAAGTGCATATACGTTTTCTAGAATTTGGTGCCTTCTGTGTTGGAGAGGTGCTCGTAGCATATCTTTAGACCCTACAGTTGAAGCTCTGTCAGCTGTTGCAAACAATGTTCATCAACCAAAGCCCAAAATTAATACTACAATACGTTCAATCATGTCTAACTTGAAATTCGTGAGCCATTCATTGACATAAATGTCTACTTTCCAAAATATTTGGTCTGGATGACTGTTTACTTCAGGAAAATTTTGATTTTGACTTTTACTGGAAATTGTTCCACCTCATTTATCACTTTGTGTGGGTATTTCATTGGTCTTTTCCTTTTCTACGGCTGTATCCTGCTTTGACACATTTTCTAAAAGTTTCTTATGTTTTACAATAAAAGCGTTCAGTTTTAACAGTTGGACACTATTGATGCCTGTGAAGTTTCTGTGGTCCATGGCATTAAGGAAGTACTTTCAGTGTTTGGTGTCTGTCCTACCTGCTGTAAATCACTTGTAGTACTCTTTTTGGCTTCTAATCTGTAAGGGTAGTACACAGACTAGGAAAGAAGGGCCACAGGTAACTGGATTAGATTTAACCTAATAAAAGTACTTTCCAAGGTTTAATTTAAAGAGGTAAACCATGGCAACAGAGCTCAAAGTCTTGGTTTGCTCCTCTTGCTCAATGTGGCAGACTGGGGACATTCTGAAGGGGGAGGGTGAACAGCCAGTGGTCATGGTACACATTGGTACAAACAACACAGGTTTAAAAAAAGGGATGAGTTCCTAAAGGCAGAATACAGGGAGCTAGGAAGAATGTTAGGAAATTGGACCTCAAAGGTAGTGATCTCAGAGTTCCTACCGGTGCCACGTGCTAGTCAGAGGAGAAATGACAAGATGCACTGGATGAATACATGGCTGCAATGTGGTTTCAGGGGGAGGGTTTCAGATTCCTGGGGCATTGGGACAAGTACTGGGGGAGGTGGGACCTGCATAAATCAGATGGGTTACACCTGGGCAGGACAGGGACTGTTTGCTAGAGCGATTGGAGAGGGTTTAAACTAATAGGCCAGGGGGCAGGGAACCTGCATAAAGAGTCAGAGAAGGAGGCAGCAAGGACAAAAACAAAAGCTAGAAAAAGGAATAAGAAAAGTGATAGGCTGAGAAATCAAGGACAAGATTCAAACAGGGCTATTGAGAAAAGTACGGAGGAGACAAACATTAAAAGGACAAGCTTAAAGGCTTTGTGCCTTAATGCATGGAGCATCTGCAATAAAGTGGATAAACTAATCACGCAGATAGATGTAAACGGATACAATATAATTGGGATTACAGAGACATGGCTGCAGGGTGACCAGGGATGGGAACTGAATGTCCCAGGGTATTTAGTACTTGGGAAGGACAGGCATAAAGGAAAAGGTGGCGGAGCAGCATTGCTGGTTAATGGTGAGAAAGGATATTAGCTCTGACAATGTGGAGTCTGTATGGGTAGAATTGAGAAATACCAAGGGGTAAAAAAACATTAGTAGGTGTCATACTGGAGTGGTGATGTCGAGAATGGCATTAAACTGAAAATTAGAGATGCATGTGATAAGGGAATATCAGTAATCATGGGTGATTTTAATGTGCACATGGATTAGGCAAATCAAATTAGCCACAATACTGTAGAGGGGGAATTTTTGGAGTGTATATGGGATGGTTTTATTGACCAATATGTGCAGGAACCAACTAGAGAGCAGGCCACCTTAGTCAGGTTGTTGTGTAATGAGAAGGGAATCATTGCAATCTAGCTATGCAAGACCCCTTGGGGAAGAGCAACCATAACGTGATAGAATTTTTTTATCAAAATGGAGAGTGAGGCTTTTGACTCAGAGACCAGGGTGCTGAACCTTAATAAAGGAAACTACAAGGCATGAGTTGGCCTTGATAGATTGGGGAGAGTTACTTAAAGGGATGACAGTGGATAGGCAATAGCAAACATTCAAGGAACGCATGTGGGAACTGCAACAACTGTTCATTCCTGTCTGTCGCAAAAGCAAAATGGGTAAGAGGGCTAATCCATGACTTACAAAGGAAATAAGACATAGCATCCGATCCAAAGAAGAAGTATACAGATTAGTCAAGTAACATGATAAATCTGAGAATTGGGAGCAGTTTATAATTCAGGAAAAAAAGACCAAGGGATTAATTAAGAAGGGGAAAATAGAGTACAAAAGTAAGCTTGCAGTGAACATAAAGACTGACGGTAAGACTTTCTATAGGTATGTGAAGAGAAAGAGATTGATAAGGACAAATGTAGGTCCCCTACAGACAGAAACAGGGGAATGTAAAATCGGGGTCAAAGAAATGGCCGAGGAACTGAATACATACTTTGATTCTGTCTTCACAAAAAAAGAGGACACAAATCAGATACCAGAATTGTTGGAGGATGCAAGATTTAGTGAGAGGGAAGAACTGAGGGAGATCACTATTAGTAAAAAAATTGGGCTGGAAAAATTGTTGGGATTGAAGGCTGATAAATCCCCAGGACCTGATAATCTACATCCCAGAGTACTTAAGGAAGTAGCTCTAGAAACAGTGGATGCATTGGTGGTCATCTTCTAGGATTGTATAGACTCTGTAACAGTACCTGCAGATTGGAAGGTAGCTAATGTCACTCCAATATTCAAAAAGGGAGGTAGAGAGAAAACAGGGAATTATAGACCGATGAGCCTAACATCAGTAGTGGAGAAAATTCTCAAATCCATTGTCAAGGGTTTTATAGCAGAGCATTTTGAAAGCAGTGGCAGGATCAAACATAGTCAGCATGGATTTATGAAGGGTAAATCATGCTTGACCAATCTGCTTGAATTCTATGAAGATGTAGCTAGTAGAGTTGACAAGGGAGAGCCAGTCGATGTAGTATATTTGAACTTTAATAAAATATTTAACAAAGTCCCACATAAGAGATTAATGTACAAGATTAAAGCGCATGGGATTGGGGGAAGTGTACTGAGATGCATAGGAAACTAGTTGTCAGAGAGGAAACGAAGAGTGGGAATTAATTGGTCCTTTTCAAATTGGCAGGCAGTAACTAGTAGGGTGCCACATGGATTGGTGCTGGGACTCCAGCTATTCACAATATATATTAATGATTTGGATGATGGAACAAAATGTAACATCTAAAAGTTTTCAGATGATACTAAGTTGGATGGGAAGATGAGCTGTGACGAGGATGCAGAGATCCTTAAACATGATCTCGACAGCTTGGGGGAGTGGGCAAATCAATGGCCAATGCAGCATAATTTAGATAAATGTGAGGTTATTCACTTCGGAAGCAAAAACAAGAAGGCAGATTACTACCTGAATGGCTGTAAATTGGGGGAGGGAAGTGTGCAGCAGGACCTGGTGGTCCTTGTGCACCAGTTGCTGAAGGTAGTCATTCAGGTGCAGCAGGTAGTAAAGAAGGCAAATGGTACGTCGGCCTTCATTGCGAGAGGTTTCGAGTACAGGAGCAGGGATGTGTTGTTGCAGTTGTACAGAGCCTTGGTGAGACCACACCTAGAATATTGTGTGCAGTTTTGCTATCCTTTACTCTGGCTCTCGAGGGAGTGCAGCGAAGGTTTACCAGGCTGATTCCAGGGATGGCGGGTCTGACATATGAAGAGAGATTGACTAGGTTAGGATTGTTTTTGCTAGAGTTCAGATGAATAAGAGGGGATCTCATAGAGACTTATAAACTTCTAACAGGACTGGACAGGGTAGATGCAGGAAGCATATTCCCAATGGTGAGTGTGTCCAGAACCAGGGGTCACAGTCTGAGGATTTGGGATAGACAACTTAGGACGGAGATGGGGAGACATTTCTTCAACCAAAGAGTGGTGAGCCTGTGGAATTCATTACCACAGGAAGTAGTTGATGCCACAACATTGAATGTGTTCAAGAGGTGACTAGATATTGCACTTGGAGCCAATGAAATGAAAGGTTATGGAGAGAAAGCAGGAGGGACGATCAGCCATGTTTGTGAAGAATGGTGGAGCAGACTCAAAGCACTGAATGGCCCCCTCCGGCTCCTATCTTCTATGTTTCTATGCTTATCCGGTATCTCTTTTATGATTTTGTATCTTAAAAATTGAATGAATTCTGAAGAATCCCTGTGTCAGGTTTGATCTTCTCTTAGGATTGATTGTCTTACTTACAGACTTCTGCTTCGCTCAACATGCGAATGGCCTTTAGCAGTCAGGCCTTCTTTGAATATCATAAATACTTAATCATCATAAATCATAAGGATCAGCAATGCCTACAATTCAATGTCTTATGAATTCTGATTTTAATTCACCATAGTCTGATCTGTCCACTGGTCTGTAGAAATAATTAATGAAGTAATGTATGGATTTCCATAGGATCCTGTAGCCTTCCATTTTTTAAAACGCTGTTTGAAGCTTGCCCCATGCCTTTGCATTGCAGTGGAGGTTTTCACGTCTTTCACAGCTATAATGTAGGATTTCCCACCCTTTACCACTGTTAATAGAACTTCACAAAAAAAATCACTTTAGTCCAGAATTGCTCATTTCTTTTAATTACCAAACACTTTTTATGTTTTAAATGACTGGTTTGAGATTTCCCTGTCTCTCTACTTCTGGATTACGCATCTCTGTCTTAGTACTGTTAGTTCTGCATTTTTTTCTATCCATGCCTCATAGCATCGGTGCTCTATGCAGGCAATGCCCGATTTGCTTGGCAACCTATTTTTAAAATTCTCACTCTTTCAGCCTGAAATGCTGTGCTATTTAAAGACTCCTGTTTGAAACAGAGTCTTTCAGCTTTGATTCACACAGCGGCTGTTCATTCATTGGCTGAACAATTTGTGCCTCTATCTTGGAGCTGATGATTTCCTCTGTTCTAGCATATCTTTTATCAGATCTTGAATATTATGTCATTCTTTGAAGAACTCCACTGCATTGAGTGTTTCCACAACAACTTCTTGTGGTTTACGGTCCTTAGCAATCAGGGATGCCTTTTCATTGCATCTCCTGGGTTATCAGCATTCTTGTCTCATTCTTATTGTTTCTGCCAAGCATAGTTTTCTCATCCATGCTGATCACCATGTTGTGTGCTGTCATTGAATCTTCCAAATGTGTGAGTTCCTTCAGAGTTTGTGTGTTCTAGTGTGTGTGAGGGTCGCCATTTTTCGATCTAATGAGGAGAATCTTGTAGGGTAAACAAGATGTAGTTTATTAAATCTCAGCAACTTTTTACAGGTTGTACGTATACAGTCTACATTACTGCAAAGAGTGATCGGAGGACCAAACCTCAGATCTGTCACCCGTAAAGTCCCACTTTATTCTCTCACCAAGTCCTTATGCCAATGTCACTATGGGTGGTGTTTTTTGTACTCAACAAATGTTAACTCTTTCAGACCTTTCCAATCCCATATGCAAAAATACTTACAATTAAGAAGGAGGACAGGAGAACATCTCCAGGAAATCTTAGACAAGTCAGTGTCACATCAGTGATAGGGAAGAAATGGAATTGCTACCAAGGTTGGGAATGGAAAAACATCAAAAAACAGAAAAACATGTCATCATTAATAGTTAGCATTTGATTCAGAAATGAAAATCTTGTTTGGCTAACATTACTGATTTTTCTTTGTAGAGTTGATGGAGATTAATCAACAGGATGTAATTCCCTGGATTTTAAAAGAGCCTTTAGTTTATTATATGTACTTTCTTAATGAATAAGGTCAAAAAATGTGCAGCCAGTGCACAAGATGCAGAAATGATTAATAGCTGGATTCAAGACAAAGATGATAGTGGGAATGAAAGGTAATTGGTCATATTAGTGGAAGTTAAATAGTGAATTCCACAAGAATCCGTGCTGGGACAATTGTTATTCAAAATTTACATCAACTATTTGGAATCAAAACACAATTTCAATATTTGCAGATAACTCTTACTTTGGGGGGAATTAATCAGTACTGAGGCGAAGCCCAACAAATTACAAGTCCATTAATACATTTGCAAAATAGGCAAATAATTGTCAAAGTTTAACCGATAAATGTGAGATGATGCTAGGAATGCTGGGAAGGTCGTGTTTCATGTAGAAGCTGGTGGTCTAGGTGGGTGGATGAGAAATGATAATAGCCTACATACTGAATATTTCTTTGGTACAATGTGAATGCATGGAACTTGTTTTTCTTTTGTAATTTTAGAAATTCCTTCTCATCAGGAAAAGTAATGAACTTTCTAAAAACATATAAATTGGTACATTCAAGCCGCAGGATTTCTGACTTCCTGAAAGAAACTAAAGGCCAAGCCAGTAGAATCCGTAATGGAATTAAAACAACCTGTTGTAAAATATAGTGGAAATTGATGGCATGACACATAGTAAAATAGAAGCTGGATATGGAAGGTTTGAGTTATAAAGAAAGGCTGGATAGGCTGGGACTTTTTTCACTGGAGCATAGGAGGTCAAGAGGTGACCTTATAGAATTTTACAAAATAATGAGAGGTGCAGAGAGGGTTAGTGGTCATTGTCTTTTCCCTAGGATGGGGGATTTCAAGACTAGGGGCACATTTTTAAGGGGAGAAATTTAAAAAAGATATGAGGGGCAAATATTTTACGTGAAGGGTGGTTCATGTGTGGAATGAACTTCCTGAAGAAGTGGCAGATGTGGGTACAATTACAATGTTTAAAAGACATTTGGATAAGTACATGAATAGGAAAGGTTTGGAGGATATAGGCCAGGAGCAGGCATGTGGGTCTAGTTTAACTTGGCGTTATGTTCAGCATGGGCTGGTTGGACTGAAGGGTCTGTTTCTGTGCTGTTTGACTCTATGACTGTATATGCTAAGACTTGATTTTCACTTTGTGTGGATTCCAGGAGGCTGCCAGTGAATGATTTATGTTGAGGTCAGCCTCATACAATGATTATGTATAATTTGTAAATGAAAGAAAATGAAGAAAATAAAATCAAGCAGAGTTGTAAAGCAGGTTGCTGAAAGCTGATGACACCATTTTGGCTAGTGAAATTCATTGAAAACATTACCTTTTCATGTGCCAACTACAAGGTCTGCTTTCGGCTAAGATAGTCAATTTTAAGCAGACTTTAGATAAACCTTGAAGTGAGTATGCATACATGTACTCACATTATTATTAAAGATACCATTTTTGGTTTTCTTTAAATTAAGGTTTTAAAACATTATGAATTTTAGTTAAGGAAATCAATTGGAGACTTTTAAAAGCATTTTGAATGAACTAAATAATACATTAACAAATTGTAATGATGAAATATTGATACAGTAGTTTTTCTTCATAAATGTTTACATTGTGAATGTTACTTGTAAATGTTAAGATAAGCATTTCTCAGCAAGAGGAAATTACTTTTGAACAAAGTAAGTTAATTCAAAATCTTCCATCAGAAAAAGAGTAAATTAATCAATCAAAATTTATAGTGGGAAGCCACATTGGATGATGTGCATGCTGGAGGATCAATGCGATAGATTTACAGTTATTTCTGTGCATTGCACCCCATTGAGAACATGAGCCATAAATGTACTTCCCCTCAGTTTTCCAAGAGTTCGCTTTTGGAAAGACCATTTTTTCATGTTTACAAGTCATTGTAAAGGATGTCATTTGTATTTTGTCCTTCAATTAATTTTTAATGTTTCTCACTTATTTTGTAGAGTCAATCGTTTGTCCCTTCAATGAACAAAATACAAAAGAATATTAGCGCAGAGCTTTCCCACCCTGCAATATATCTCAGATCAAAATTCATAGGATTGCAATGCAAAATTAGAAATAAATAATAGCCTTTTATTAATTAATTTAAAATCACCCTGTGCCTTTTCTCAAAGTTTGACTGCATCAAGATTAGATAACTTTTAATGTCCCATAATTTATACTGATGCCTCCCACAGTCTGCAATATATTTTTCAATTTTGTCAGATTATATTAAGAAATCACAATTTGTATTCGATAGCAGGTAGACAGGATAGTGAAGGTGGTGTTTGGTACGCTTGCCTTTATTAGTCAGTGCATTCAGGATAGGAGTTGGGCTGTTGAAGCTGTACAGGACATTGGTTATAACAAGGTGTGGGGCTGGATGAACACAGCAGGTCAAGCAGCATCATAGGAGCAGGAAAACTT
>JAHRHZ010000019.1:20645513-20697687 GCA_024137785.1 Ginglymostoma cirratum
TTTCTGATGAAGGGTCTAGGCCCGAAACGTCAAGTTTTCCTGCTCCTGTGATGCTGCTTGACCTGCTGTGTTCATCCAGCCCCATGCTTGTTATCTCAGATTCTCCAGCATCGGCAGTACCTTTTATCCCAGGACATTGGTTAGGCCACTTTTAGAATACAGTGTACAATCCTGGTCTCCCTGCTATAAGAAAAATATTGTGAAACTTGAAAGGGTTCAGAAAAAATTTACAAGGATGTTGGCAGAGTTGGAGGGTTTGAGCTGAATAGGCTGGGGCTATTTTCCCTAGAGCATTGAAGGCTGAGGGGTGATCTTATAGAAGTTTATAAAATCTTGACGGTCATAGATAGGGTGAATAGCTGATGTCTTTTCCCCAGAGTAGCGGAGTCCAAAACTACAAGGCACGGGTTTAAGATGAGAATGTTAAGATTTTAAAGGGACCTAAGAGGCAACATTTTCACGCAGAGGGTGGTGCATGTGTGGAATGAACTGCCAGAGGATGTAATTGAGGCTGGTATAATTACAACATTTAAAGTGCATCTGGATGGGTATATGAATAGGAAAAGTTTAGGCCAAATGCTGAAAAAAATGAGACTAGATTAATTTAGGATGTGTGGTCAGTATGGACGAGTTGGAACAAAGGTTCTGTTTCCTTGCTGTACAGCTCTATGACTCTATATTGCTTAATTGATTTCTGCTATTTATGTAAACAGGCAAATTACCTCAAAAATGAGAAGATAAACAAACAAAAAGGTGAAACTTTAAGATATTATGACAAGAAAGGAGGTTATATCATTAAATTCAAGTATATGACTACTTAAAACGCCAGGCACCCAGGTTCGATTCCACCCTCTGGCGACAGTGTGTGGAATTTGCACATTCTCCCATTGTCTGCGTGAGTTTCCTCCCACAGTCCAAAGATGTGCATGCTGGGTGGATTGGCTATGCTAAATTGCCCATAGCGTTCAGGGATGTGTAGATTAGGTGACCTATAGGGAATGGGTCTGTGTGGGATGCTCTGAGGGTCGGTGTAGACTTGTTGGGCTGAAGGGCCTGCTTCCACACTGTAGGGGATTCTATGATTGTATGATAAAACTGTACTCATTAAAAGTGTCATGATTTTAGAATTTCTTCAACAAGAATGATTAATGTTTAGAATAGAACATCAGTGCATGTATTCCTTACCATCATTCAAAAGGGAACTGGACAAAGTTTCTGCAAGCAGAAGGCATTTTGAGTTAAAAAGCATAGATGGGGTTGGCTTTGCCTAGTTATATCATCCACTTGAGGCTTGCTTGACTGCCTTAGAGAGTTGGAGATACATTCACCAGAGTTTGTTTTCTAAATTAACTAATCGGTTTTCCTCTGCTGGTTTCTTCCTTCAGCAAAGAAAGTCTATGACTCAGAGGGAGGAGATTGGCTGTATATATCATGCCTGAATGGACACACTGAAAAGACCACTTGGATAATTTGTATCCTTTTTTTTACGTTTACATGCTAAAATCATGTAGTCAATTTGATCATGTATGAATTACTTCATTGTTACCAGGGTAAACTAGGACATATGCCTGAAACACGTATACCATCGTTGAGTGCTTACCTATAATTTACAAAATGATTCTCCTGACCTCTTGCCATAAATTTGTTTGAAGATCTGTAGGAATAGCAAAATAGGTAGTGTTGTTTCTGTCAATCTTCTTTACAAAGTTTCAGTGATAGAAAAGGAAAATCTATATGGTAATTTTTTTAAAGGTTCATTTGTCTTGCTGTATAGTCATGGCAAGAAACAGTAATAGATGGAAAATCATGTCATACCTATTGCTCTGAAAGCCCTATTGTGGGCATATATTCCCACCAAGGCGTGTTAACAAATACCCTGCTAATGACCTCCTACAACCTCTTGTGTCAGGCAGAAGATAGAGAAACCTGAACACATTTTTGAACAGGGTCAGGTACAGCTTCTTTCTGGCCATTATCAGACTCTTGAATGGACTGTAGCCTCAAATAATGTAACCTGCAATGTAACCTGTATGCCTCTAAGTCTTTTTGATCTGTACATCCTTTGCTTGCTGTGATCTGCCTGTACAACTCATAACCAAAGTTTTTCACTGTATTTTGGTACACATGACAATAAATCATTCAAAAAGCTAACTCCAGAATTGCTGAAGATGCCAATGACATAAAGTAGTACGGCATCTTTCCAGTGACTCCTGATTTTTACGGATCCAATGTGAGGACCGATATGAATAAATTTGTGGGATTATTGGATCTCAAATGCCTACGAGAAAGGCAATGAACTCAAAGCATGGAACATCTGGAATGAGTATGTGGGTGCGTGAATAACAGCTACATATGGCTGAGAAAGGAAGGAGGAGAATTTTTTTTTAGAAATCGTAATTTGTTTTGATTCCCACTTAAACCTGGATGGAGAAGGAGCTGAAGAGGCTCTAAGAGGAGGTGAGTCAGAAATGTGCCATTTTGAAGTCATTTTTGCACTGCAGGAATTATAGAATTCTAACAACCCATATGGAGGACATTCAGTTCATCCTACCTGTGCAAGCACTTTGAAAGAGCTATCTAATTATTCCCATTTGTCTGTCCTGTCTGATAAATTTCTCCTTTCCAAGTGCATATCCAATTCCCTATGGAAAGTTAGTACAGTGAAATAACACCACAGAGGTCAGTATCTGAACACCAAGTCACGTTTTACTTACATGTGGAAAGTGCTTGACACTGATCCAGCTTCCTCAGAGTCAGCCATCAGAGTAGACAGGAATCTGAAACTCCTGTTTATATCTGTCAGTCACTAGATTAACACCTTCAATCAGGGAACTCACATTCTATGAGGTCCACCTGGCTGACCTCATTACAATTACTACACTTGTATCTGTTTTTACCACGGTTTCAGAATTGCAACAGGGATGCCACAAGCAGAAAGAAAAGAAACAGCTTTAATTCCAGGTGGATTTTGGGCAGCTAACAGCAGAATGAGTTTGAAACTTACTTGATGCCCCCGAAAACCATTCCAAAGTTTTTAACTCATGAAATGGAATGTCTGTTCTCAGTGAAACATTTTTAAAGTGTCATGCAAGTCTTGAAGCTAGGTTTTAATTCTCTGCCATTAGTTGTCGCAGTTGGAATGGTGGAGCAAGAAATCAATTTGTCACAAATTGCAAACAAACCATTAAATCCTGTGAAGCCTCAAACAAATTCTAGATTATTCCAGCTGTGTAATATTTAATAACATTATATAGGAAATGATATAATGGTCCTGTACTTACAAAACCATATATAGAAAACATGTATATCACCACAGTAAATGATACATTGTATGCTATATACTATAAACTGTCATTCTCTACACTTTATTTTCAGTTGCTTTGTGCATTTAAAAATGTGTGGTTTTGATTTTCTATTATATTAGCATTGTTAAAGAGCCATTCACATGTTAAGCATCTGAAATCCTTTTTCTGCCAAATAATTTTGATGAGACCATCATTTTTTTCATTTGTGGAGCAATTGTATAATGGTTTATTTAGGTTATTAGAACTGCTAGCATGGAAAGGAGCTAATATCCCACAGGAATATTATTACTTCTAAATTGCACTTGTTATTTTCTATACAAGTGCTAGGATGCTGATGATATGAAATCATGAAGGAAAGCTCCTATTACCCAAAACACTTTTTATTAAATATTCAAAAATATGATTTTACCAATTGATCCAAAACCTTATGAAATGTTAGATTGTTCTCAAGCAACTTGTGTTCAAGTAGAACATTTTGTAAAGCAAAAAAAAAGCATACTACTTAACTACCTGGAGTAACAATCAGCTGAAAATTCAGAATCAGTTTACAACTATTCATGAGTTTATATTTGACCTTGAAATTTTTTTTTCAGTCTGAAATTATGTTAGTTATTAGAAATCATTTATTGTTCTATTTTTCTCCATAATTTGTGCACTTCTAGGTCAGTTTTGATCGAATGGTTATCCACTGAAGTTATCTGCATGCAAAAAATGATTTTGTTTTTCTTGATTGGTCTCTCTGTGATATATTTAATAGCCTATTCTCAAACTCATTTTCCGTTGTTTCAGAGAGTCTTTGAAGTTCTGAATCTTCAACTCAATCGCTACTTTTCATCACAATCCAACCCTATCTATTCATTTTGCTGATTATCCCATTTTAAAACATCAAATTCCTTCAAATTATATATTGTCTGCGTAAACTGATTCTTCCCAAACTTTTTCCACTTTTACCTCCTTCAGAGACATGAAAACCACTACAACTCCTCAGTGAGAACTGTTTTAGTGGGAACACAGCTGTTATAACTTGATATGCTGCTGTCTCAGATCTTATGAACCCCAAATTGTAGCTTGCAATTCCACTTGTGGTCCCCACCCCCATTTTGAGGTGCTTTAGTGCAAATTATCACCATCATACTTAAGTTGAAACAGCAGACTTAATCTGTTCTATACTTATCAATCATGACAAATAATTTCCAGGAAATGAAACATGCACCTAAATGTTTAATAGAACAGGCAATATGCTCACCCAACTTGGATGAGTAAAATCAGCCAAGATGATGCGGCCGCAAGATCCATGAACAGGTACTCAGCTGAATGGACGTAGAGAGCTCAATGTCTATTTGAGGCCTACTTTATCAGGATGCATTGAATGCAAATTATACAGAATTTCTGATGAAGTGGGGACCATGTAACTAGCTGAAGGACATAGAATAGACATACTGTAAAGGGAGTTTCAGAAGCTTTGCCAAAAGGCTTTTGAGAAAAAAAATGCTGGCATATTTAAATAAATGTGAGGTGCTGCATTTTGAACAGGCAAATCAGGGCAGGACTTATATATTTAATGGTAAAGACTTGGGGCATGGTGCTGAACAAAGAGACCTTGGAGTGCAGGTTCGTAGTTCATCGAAAGTAGAGTCGCAGGTAAGTACGACAATGGAGATGGTGTTTGGTATGCTTGCCATAATTGGTCAGTACATTGATTTTTAGGAGTTGGGAAGTCATGCTGTGGCTGTACAGGACATTGGTTCGGCCACTTTTGGAGTGCTGCGTGCAATTCTAATTTCCCTGCTATAGGAAGAATATTGTGAAACTAGAAAGGGTTCAGAAAAACATTTTCCAGGATGCTGCCAGGGTTTGAGAGTTTTAGCTATAGGGAGAGGCTGAATAGGTTGGGGTCGTTTTCCCTGAAGCATCAGAAGCTGAGGGGTGACTTTACAGAAGTTTATAAAATCATAAGGGGCATGGATAGGGTAAATGGGCAGGATCTTTTCCCTGAGGTTGGAAAGTCCAAAACCACAGGACATAGGTTTAAGATGAGAGGGAAAAGATATAAAAGGGAACTAAGGGACCACTTTTTCACACAGAGGGTGGTGCACGAATGGAATGAGCTGCTAAAGGAAGTGGTGGAAGCGGGTACGATTACAAAAGTTAAAAGGCATTTGGATGGGTATATGAATAGGAAGGGTTAGAGGGATATGGGCTAAATGCTGGCAAATGGGACTAAGATTTACATAGGATATTTGGTTGGCATAGATGAGTTGGACCAAAGGTTCTATTTCTGTGCTGTATATCTTTATGACTCTATATTGGGGAACAAAGCAGCTTTGCTAGAAACTTGATTGATGAACAGGCAAGAAACAGGATAGCCACTTTGATTGAAGGCAGATTGAAAGGGGTATGACTCACGAATTAGCACTGAATTTATTTTTGTTTTTGTAGGCATGATAAATTCAAGTTTGGATGGACAAAAAAAAATCCACAGGGATTGAATTTTGTCAGCTCCAAGGAGGTCCTGCTACCAGGGCAGAAAATGGAAGCGCTGGCCGCAGCTCAAGGGAGATGGCACCTCAGTGCTGTGGTGCACCTCAGGGCAAGCTTTCCTCAGGAAGCCAGGGAGGAAGGCCCTGGCTTCGGGAGGGGGTGGGTTGGGTTAAGAAGTAAGCAGCAAGTTAGGTGTGAAGGCAACCCATGGAGCTTTGAGCTCCCATTAAGAGTGAGCTTCACCATAGGACCCCCCAGAAGGTCATTATAGTGGGCCCTCCCAACATTTGCAAAGTGATCATGGGGGTGACAAAAGACCTTTAGTCTGCCCCTTACATTGTTGAGTTGATCACCTTATGGGTGGCTGTACCACAAATGTATGCAACAATGGTAATATATTATGCTGCGGCAAGGTTTCTGACTAATCTTCAATGCCAATGGTACATTGACAGCCTTCCAACCTCAGACGGGCTGGGAAAATTCAACCACAGATACACAAAATATAGGATAAAGGGAATGGGACATATTGTTTACAATTAGAAATATCTAAAATAGGAGAAGGAGAAGGTCATGTTATCACTCAATTTAAGTAGTAGTCTTCCACTCAGTTTTTCCTACTGATGTGAACAATTTTATTTTTGTCTATATTATACTGCATTTCCCATGCATTTACCCACTCAACTAACTTGTTTAAATTGCCTTGAAGGTTCTTTACATCCTCCACACCACTCACATTCCTACATAGTTCAGTGTCATCGGCAAACTTGGAAATGTAACTTTTTATTCCCTCATGCAACCCATTGATATAAACTGTGAATAGCTGGGGCAAAGCACTCACCCCTGCAGTATCCCACTTGGCATTGCTTTCTACTCTAAACAAGACTCATTTATTCCTCCTCTGCATCCTGTCTGCTAACTAATTCCAAATCCAGCCAATATATTACTATCAGTCCCATGTGATTTGATCTTGCATAATTATCTCTTATACAGCCTTTATTAAAAGCGTTCTGAAAATCCAAATACACCACATTCACCAGCCTTAACTTATCCTTGTTTCTAGCTACATTGCCAAAATAAAACCCAGTTGATTTGTCAAGCATGATTTTGCATTAATGAATGCATGTTGATTTTGTATAATCCTGTTGGTATTTTCTAGGTGTCCTGTTAACAGACCTTTAGCTGTTTTCTATTTGCTCTTGAAAACATTTTCTTCAGAACCAAAGAAGTAACATTGAGCAAATTGACACGAAAGTAGAGAAAGAGGAAATAACAAAATAAATGCTAATCTTATTGTGTTGCCAAAGTTGACCATTAGATGTGCCTTAAAATTAAATACTTCTGTATTAAAAAGTTTCTCTGCCATTCTTGGTGTCAATGACAGCTTATATGCACCATAATGGTAGCTGAGCTGGCACTAAAATGGAACAATGTAAAATGAGGGGGACAAGTTGCTGTATGATATAATGTTGCATAAAATGTCAGAGGTGGTGCATGTGCCATCTCATCAACAAAGTTTTCACCCAGATCAAATTCATGAGAGAGCAGGAAGACAACAATCAACTTCCATTCCAGACATCAGTAGAACGAATGACCAACAGGGAGTTCCAAACCACAGTATACAGGAAGGCAACCCACACTGACCAAATCCTCAATTTCCAAAGCAATCACCCCAACATCCACAAACAAAGCTGTGTTAGGACACTATTCAAACAGGCCACAAAGCACTGCAAAATGCTAGAATAATGCAAGAAGGAGGAAGAGCACCTATACAAGGTCTTTGCTAACAACAGATATCCCAACAACTTCATCCGCAGATGCCTACTAGATAGACAACGCCAAGAGGACACAGTATGCCCCAATACACTGGCCACACCACCCTATATCAAGAACACATCAGAACCGACAACGAGACTCCTACAATCATTAGGAATCATGGTAGCACACAAACCTACAGCCACACTACGATAAACACTCAAAAGGATCAAAGACCCCAGATCCATGACATGCAGGATCAACATAGTTTATAAAATATTTTGCAATGACTGCAACAAACATTACATCGGCCAGACTGGAAGGAAAGTAGCCATCAGGATACACGAACACCAATTCGCAGCAAAACGACATGACAAACTTTTCACCATCTCAGTGCATTCAGACAATGAAGGCCATCTATTTAACTGGGACAACGTGACCATTCAAGCCCAAGCCAACTACAGACCTGCACCTAGAGGCCTGGTTTTCAACCTGAAATGCAATCAACGAACATTAGACCCCATATACAAACCCATGCAGAACAGAACCAGAAATGACACACCCCAACTTAACAGATCAGATCATACCAATACCAAGTGGAGTAGAATAACATTGTTTCATTGGAGGCCACACTGATGATGTTACCTACCATGGTGACAAAATGTCTCCATGATAACCAGCTAGCTCAGCAAGCAAGCCAATCAGACTGGGTTTTACCCATTGGTCAGCCATGAATGTCTTGCAAATTCAGGTTGGGGGGATGCACCACCGTTAGTCAGACCTGTCCTGGAAAGTCTGGTCAGTGGGATAGGCCATGACCAGACAGGGAAGTGGGTCTTACATAATCTTGGGGATATTAGGGTCTGTCTGTGGTATTGTCAATGCTGCAGGAAGCTCAAGGTTGGGTATTGACCTGGCTGTATTTGCTAGCTAGGGAAAGGGTCACGGTAATAGAGCACAATTAAGTGTTGTTGGGTAGGACCTGGTAGGAAAAGGGAGAGGACTGGATGGTCTCACAGGAGGGGAAGGGTCAAGGCATATCATATTCACTATGGCCTCAATCTGGCAGCCAAGACCAGCAAGTGAATTGGCACTTGATAGTCATGAGGTGGACCCTTCTGAGGAAGGGTCACTGGACCCAAACCGTTAACTCTGTTTTCTCCTTCACAGATGCTGCCAGACCTGCTGAGCTTTTCCAGCAACTTTGTTTTTGTTCTTGATAGTCCTGAGTTGAGGTAAAATAGCAACATTGATGATAACATAAAGGGCTCAACCAAGATGGGATGGGAGAGTGAAAGGTCATCAGGTAAACAAGGATCATGATACAGTAGAGGAGGTGTCATGTGTCACAAGCAAATACATATTCTAAAGCTCACCTTATTTATCTGAAAATCAACTGCACGACAAGCTTTTGATATCAACAAAGCAGCACCCAAGAAGGAGGAATAAGTAATAGATTTTTTGATTCAGGGCTAGAATGAAAATCTATCTGAAGGGTTTAGTATTCAGGAATTCAGTGATTGTCAAATGCTGTCTATTAGCCTTCAATTCACACTTTGTCAGCATGTAAACATATCTCATACCAATCTAGTCTGACCTGATCTCATTAAGTACTGAGTGATTGGCAACTTGCTTTCTCACAGGTCAACAAAGTCAATGGAGCAAAGTCCTTTTCACTAAAATTCTCATTCGCCCCATTGACCAAGACACACAGCCTTGAGGACTGCAAGCCATCACATTGTATCTGCCACATTCTCACACACAAACAAAAAGGTGCTTGGAAAAGGGCCCATGTAGGATTAGGTATCAGAGATAAAAGGTACTGCAGATGCTGGAGAATCCGAGATAACAAGGCGTGGGGCTGGATGAACACAGCAGGCCAAGCAGCATCACAGGAGCAGGAAAGCTTGACGTTTCGGGCCTAGACCCTTCATCAGAAATGGGGGAGGGGAAGAGGGTTCCGAAATAAATAGGGAGAGAGGGGGAGGTGGATAGAAGATGGATAGAGGAGAGGTTAGGTGGAGAGGCGAGCAGTTTCAAGGCCGAAGAGATTATGAGAGGCCTGAAACGTCAAGCTTTCCTGCTTCTGTGATGCTGCTTGGCCTGCTGTGTTCATCCAACCCCACACCTTATTATCTCGGATTCTCCAGCATCTGCAGTACCTTTTATCTCCGATACAATTTTAACCCCACTGCGAAGCCTCTTCTAAGGATGCCTACCCTGAAGGAGTTACCCTCCTCCCACCGGACAAACCTCAGGGAATCTCTCTCCCACTGCAACTCTCTCATAATCTCTTCGGCCTTGAAACTGCTCCCTCTCTCCCTATTTATTTCAGAATCCTCTTCCCCTCCCCCATTTCTGATGAAGGGTCTAGGCCCGAAACGTCAAGCTTTCCTGCTCCTGTGATGCTGCTTGGCCTGCTGTGTTCATCCAGCCCCACACCTTGTTATCTCATGTAGGATTAGGTGTGGGGTTGGGAGTAGTGTGATGTGGGGTCTCCTGGCAGTTGCTTCATGCTCAGGCTACATTGACAATTTGTGGGGTCTCCTTAAGGTTGGAATGATGAACGTGCATGGTTTGGGGTTTTTTTCAGACTAAAAGATAATCCAGTTGCAGTCAATGCCTTAAGGATTTTGAATGTTTGTGATATGAAACTATCCTCTCAATAACCACAGCAATGCAGAATTACATGGACAGCAGGCTGTTTGGGGTGATGGCCAGGTGTCATGGTATTGCCAGCACTGAATCCTCCATTGTCAACATGCGGGGTTTAACATTGTGCGGAACCTGAACCTGACTCGCCATATAAATACTGTAGCTTATAGAGCAGATTGGAAGCAAGGAATTCTGTGATAAACAATTCATCTTTGCATGAACTACCAATTCATTTCATTTTCCCTTGATGCAGAGATTCAACAAGCGAAGGCATGAGGATTTTCAGCCATTGTTTGTTTCCAGCAGGAACAGGGTGCAGCTGCTTGCAACCTCAAAGCACCATATCATGAACCAGGAGTCTGCATCAACAAGAAAGAGTTTTACTTCCTTAATGTTCAAATCCTTTGTGATCACAATAACCAGATATTGTAGCGTTGCGCTCAATATCTAGGAAGCTGCAACAGCTCTTGCATCCTTGGCCAGCCACAGGCACCAGCCTCTTTCAAGGGCTATTGGCCCATACAAAGATGGTTGGTAGCCAATAAGGGATGCCCCTTCCCTTCTAACTGATGACACCTGTAAGAAATCCTCAAACTTTTGCTGAGGAGAGATACAATGTTGCCCATGCTTGGACCTCTGAAGAAGAGTTTCCAATGCCTGGGCCAGTCAGGCAGTGCTATGCAGTATTCTCTAGGCAGCATGTTTCCATGCCCACATGTTGTGCTCTCCACAATGTCAGTTGCCAAAGAGAGTATGTGGTTGCAGAGGAGGAAATGCAGAAGCTAGAAGAAACCTCAGGAGAAGGAGAAGGCTGAGAATCATGCAAAGTGCCAGGATTGCCATCAAAAAGAGAGGAAGACAAGAAAATGATCACTGAACCTGAGAGGCCAGAGCTAATCTTATATCCACCTATTTCCACGGTGACTGAGTTGGCTTGAGTCTTTTTATGTTCTTCTTGATATTTCATTTATGCATTTGGCTGTCAGTCCTCTGCTAGCTGCACGACACATTTCTCAAGGTGTGAGTAGTTTTTCTATTTGATTTAGTTAAGCCATAAAATGTTGAATTTTCCTTTCAAATTTGGTTTTAGTGTCTCAACTCTGTAAAGGCCTAAGCGCATGTGCCTACCTTGCCATTAGTGTTAAAGCAGCCTGATCCCTGTGGCATTTCCACTGACTCATGCTGCTGGATGTTTATGCTAAAGTGCTCTTTACATCAAAGAAATAGGAGCCACAATAGGGAGTCCCCTTCCTGGTAAATACTACCAAGTTGTCCCATGTCCTAAATTTCATCTTTATGCACCTTAAACACCCATTATCCATTCATTCCTAAAAGAATTGCTCTTAATTTTAGCCTATGTTCCCAGGTCATAAACTCCCAACCAGAAAAATAGTTGCCCTAACCAATTTCTTAATCTAATTCATCCAAGGGACCACACCCTAATTTGTGTAACTTCCCCTCATAATTTAAACCTTGAAGTCAAGGTTTCATTCTGGTAAATCAGCATTGGACTTCTTCTAAGGTCAGTGCTGTTATGGTGCAGTGGTAATGTCCCTACCACATGAACCAGTAGATCCAGGTTCAAGTCCCCACCTGTTCTAGAGGGGTGTAATAAAATCTCTGAATAGGTTGGTTAGGAAAATAGCCATCCTTTCTGAGGTGTGATAACTGGAACTAAACCATGTACTCCAGTTACTATACAATTTTTTTAAATAAGAAAACTGCAACATACCTTCTGCCCCTTTGCATTATAGTTTTTGAGAATGAAGCCCAGTATAAAAGGTATGATAGGACAACATTCTTACCATTGAAGACCTGGAGAATTGTTATTGATCAATGATTCTGCTTAGGTTATGCTGGGAGCTCCCCTTCTGTTAATATTTTCAATCCTAGTGCTGCAGCATTGAACTCATTAAAAAGGCATTCCTTTATCTTAATATCACAATTTCCTGATCTTTTCAAGAGCTTCAGCCGAGTGATAATTCTACCAATTCATAAACCGAATTAAAGGTGAGCAACATGCAGAAAGAGCCATGTTTTGGCAAGCGAATATTTCACTATCATGGGTTTCCCTTGTCATGATATTATTGGATTTAACTGATGGTGACAGGATGCAGATTGAAGAATCAAGTAACTCAAACTGGATTGCCTAAACCCATCATTATAAACAAAGTCAGAAATTGCTGGAAAAGCTCAGGTCTGGCAGCATTTGTGGAGAGAAATCAGTTAACATTTCAGGTCCAATGACTCTTCTTTAGAGCTGATGGTAGCTTGGAAAACGTTAGGTTTTATGCAGGAGATAGGGTGGGTGGAGGGAGGGAATAAGGAGTAAATTTTGGGGTGAGATAGAGCCCAAAGAGAGAGAAGAACAGTTGTACAGACAAAGGAGTCGATAACTGTCAGCCAAGGAGAATGAATAGCTACTAGTGGGGACTATTAGAGACCCACAATGGGTTGTATGTAATAGCAGGCCATGTGATAACAGTCATGGTGTGTGGGATGGGTGTTGGACGTGGGAAAAGGTGCTTCAAGCCCTAAAATTGTTGAACTCAACATTGAGTCCAGAAAGCTGTAGAGAAGCAAACGGCAATGAGGTTCTGTTCATCCAGCTTTTGCGGAGCTTCGCTGGAGCACTGCAGCAAGCCTGAGACAGAGATATTGGCCAGGGAACAAGGTGGTGTGTTGAAGTGGCAGGCAACTGGAAGCTTATGGTCTCTTTTGCAGACAGAACTTGGATGTTCTGCAAAGCTACTACCCAGTCTATGCTTCATTTCCCCAATGTAGAGGAGACCACATTGTGAGCAGAAGACAGCAGACTAGATACAGTGAAGTACAGGTAAAGTGCTACTTCACCTGGAAGGTGTGTTTGGGCCCCTGGATACTGGGAGGGAAGGAAGGAAGTAAATAGGTAGGTGTCACACCTTCTGTGGTTGCAGGGATAGGTGTCATGGGGCTGTGAGGTGGTGGCGGGGGAAGGTGTTTGGTGCAGTGTCAGGAATGAATGAGGAGTAGGCAACGGTCCTTTCGGAAGGCTGACAAGGGAGAAGAGGGGAATGTGTGCCGGGTGATGGTATGCCACTAGGTGTGGTGTAAATGGCAACTAATGATCCTCTGGATGCTGGTGGGATGGTAGGCAAGGACAAGGAGGAGCCTATCACTGTTGTGGGAGGGAAGAGAGAGGGTGAGGGCTGAAGCGCAGGAGATGGGTCGGACCCAGCTGAGGAAACTGTCAATTATGGTGCTGGGAAATCCTCAGTTGAGGAAGAAGGTGGACATTTCGGTGGTTCCCTTGTCAAAGTTGGCAACATCAGAAGAGATGCAATGTGATCAGAGGAACTGGAAGAATGGAATAGAGTCTTTACAGGAAGCAGGGTGTGAGGATGTATAGTCAAGGTAACTGTGGGAGTCATTTGGTTTGTCGTGGATATTAGTGGCCAGTCTATTCCCAGAAATGAAAACAGAGAAGGGGAAAGGAGGAGTCAGAGATAGACCAGGTAAAGGTGAGAGTGGGTTGGAAGTTGGAAGTGAAATTGATAAACTTGTCAAATTCTGTACGAGAAGGAGTAGAAGTACCAATGATGTCATCGATATACCTGAGAAAGAGTTGTGGGTGGGGGCCGGAATAGGACTGGAGCAAAAATGTTATACGTACCTCACACAGAGACTGGCATGACTGGGTCCCATGTGGGTACCCATGGCCACCCCTCTAATCTGAAGAAAGTGAGATGAGTTAAAAAAGAAAAGTTGTTCAGGGTGAGGATGAGTTCAGCTAGGTAAAGGAGGGTTGTGGTGGGTGGGGACGGTTCAGGCCTTTTCTCAGGAAAGAGCAGGTGTCTAGAGACCAGCCTGATGGAGGATGGATGTGTAAAGGGATTGCACGTCCATGGTAAAGAGGTGGCACTGGAGCCTGCAAACTGTAACTTCTGAAACTGTCATAAAGTGTCAGAGGAATTGCGGATGTAAGTGGGCAGGAACTGGATAAGGGGAGAAAACACCAAGTTGAGGTAGGAAGAGAGGCAATGGGTCTGCCTGGGCAGTCCTGTTTGTGGATTTTGGGATGGAGGTAGAAACGAGCTGTACGGAGTTGAGAATCTATGAGCTTGGAGGCAGTGTGGGGACGATCACCTGATGGGATGAGGTTGCTGACCATAGTGGACACAATGGCCTGATGTTCCATGTTGCGGTCCTGGTCCAGGGGAAGATAGGAGGAGGTATCTGAGAGCTGCCTTTGCAATGTAGAAATCAGTCCACCAGACAACATCAGCACCACCCTTATCATCAGGCTTAATTACAAAGTCAGGGTTGGATCTGAAAGCATGGAGTGCAGTCATTTCATGGGGAGATAGGGTGGAATGGACGATGGGGCAGAAAATTGAGGCGACCAATGTTCACACAGACACTTCTCGATGAACAGGTTCAGTGCAGGTAAAAGGCCAGAGGGAGGGGTCCAAGTGGAGGGAGAGTGTTGGAGGTGGACAAAGGGGTCTGTGGGATGGTGAGAGGACTCATGTCCAAAGAAGGGGCACACAGGTAAAATTGATGGCAGAAGAGTTCAATGTCATGTTGTGCCCAAAATTCATTAAGGTGGGAATGCAGAGGGATAAAACTGAGACCTTTGCTGAGTACAGAACATTCAGCATCTAACAGCAGAAGCTCAGGAGGGATAGTAAATATGACAGCAGGTGAGGTTGGGAGAGGGCATGGAGTCAGAGGGAAGAGGTGGGGAGGAAGTTTCCAGTGGGCCATGGGTATATCTGAGTTGTTGTATCTTATGCTCCTTGGTGCCTGAAAGGAAAAGAAAAAGTTTCTTGTTGGTACAATGAATGAGCGGGAGGATGAAGTGGAACTGGTGAGCAGTGCAGCTCTCAACGTGTGTGAAGTGGTGCTGTTGGAGAGAGAAGTTGAGTGTGTGCATATGACAAAACGTGGCACTGAGTGTGGATCTCAGGATGTGGCAAGAACAGCTGTCTGTGGGGTGTTAAACATCGTGGAGATATCTGTGATCCTGAAACTGGAGATGGAATCCACATGGGTGATTCTGAGCTAGAAGCAGTCACTGAGGAATGTGATGTGGCTGTGGAGATGAGTTTTAGCAAATACTCTGTCAAATGTCAGGAGCGACAGCAAAATTAGTGACCGTGGACAAGAAAAATGATTGGATAGAAATCCTGTCAGAGAGTGGAGTAGAACATAATTATAAAACAAGTAGCATCTATCTATTTCTGCAGGTTGTTGTACATAATTGGGAACAATTGACTGATTCCTGGGATGAAAGAGATTTCCTTTGACGAAAGTTGGTCACAGTCAATCTACATTCATTGCAGTTTACTCAGATGAGAGAACCTATTGAAACGTATACCTGAGATAATAGGTACTGCAGATGCTGGAGAATCCGAGATAACAAGGTGTGGAGCTGGATGAACACAGCAGGCCAAGCAGCATCATAGGAGCAGGAAAGCTTGACGTTTCGGGCCTAGACCCTTCATCAGAAATGGTTCTGATGGTTCATGGTTCTGATGGTGGGTCTTGGCCCGAAACGTCAAGCTTTCCTGCTCCTATGATGCTGCTTGGCCTGCTGTGTTCATCCAGCTCCACACCTTGTTATCTCGAAACGTATACCTGAGTAGATTTCACAGGGTGGATGATGAAAGGATGTTTCTCATGGAAGGGATAAAAATTTGGGAACAGTTTAAAATTAAAAGAATACCCATTTAAGATGGAGATAAGGTGGGAAGGTAGCCTATCGAATTCACTTCCTCGATAGCAACGGAGTCAGGATTTTTAATATTTTTAAGACTGAGTTGGATAAATTTTTAACTGACAAGGCTGTCAAAGGATAAAAGAGTAGACATGAAAGTAGAGACCAGAATCAAAATTGCTGTAAATTTATCAAGTGGCAGAGCAGGCCTGAGGGGTGAATAGCTTATCTTGATCCTTATTTGTCAGTTTGTACTGTTTCAGGTTCATTCAGGCAGCTATCACAGAACTGTGCCATTCTTATGGACAATCTTCACTTCAAGGATGCACTGCCAATTTTAGTATGGCTATCACTGTTCACAACTTCTATCTACATGCCTCCTTCCAATGGTTCATTGGTAACGGTAACTGATATTCTGCCAGGAAGGTATTAACCACATGACCTTTGTTAACTAGAGAAAGCACTTACAAATCCATTCAAAATCAAGGCAACAGATGACCTCGCTTCTCCAAAGCCCAGGGGTCACTCATGCTATCACACAAGTTGCTGGGTGGTTGTTGCAGTATGCATTAGCCGAAAGAGCTCCATTCTAGCAATATGCAGCCGCTCCTGGAAACTTCTACAATTCTTTTGTGCTAAGATCTGTGGCAAGCATTGACATTAAATTGAAGTGATGACTTTTCAAAACTGCCATCTCTAACTATGCCTGTCAATACCCTAAGGCAGCCATGGATGGAGGAGAAATGCAAATCTAATGAAGCCCACGCAATTATAAATTATATACAACTGAGCATGCACCGAAATGGTGCTTCAGGTGTCTTGATCAAACAAAGAAAGGTTGTAGTTTGCATTCTTAACAGCCTGTTTAAGTTCATACTTGTCTGCAAAAACACATCTGTCACACAATGTTTCAACACAAAGAAGTCTAATCACAAAGGAGGAGGGACTTACCATCAATCAAAGCCAGAATACATGCATACTGATACAATTTACTCTTTTGCATAAATATTAATGAAATAACCATAACATGCACTTGTCTTGCACTTTTAATATAGTAAAATGTCCTCAGCTTCTCTCATGAATCTTACCAAAGAAAATCAAGCCTTATAAGTAAGTATCAGGACAGATGGCCAAAGCTTGATCCAAGCGATAAATTTTAATGCAATTCTTAAAATTGAAGAGAGGTAAATAACAGTTGGGTAGAGAATAGAGCGATTTGTGGAAGGATTTCAAAAGCTTACTCTTAAGTAGTTGGTGGTGCAGCAACAATGGTCGAGCAATCAAAATCAGCACGGACAAACAAGCGGAAATAGAATCAGAAGGTTGCAGGGCTAGAGATGACTAGAGATTTAGGGAAGGATGAGATCTTGCAGGAATTTGAAAACAAGGATGTGAATTTTTAAAACTCAAACATTTTTCCACTAGAAGCCAATGGACCTTATTAGTAATAGGAGTCATGGGTGAATAAACGAGTTAGAATATGGGAATTTCAGATAAACCAAAGGCTATGGAAAGTGGAAGATGGGAAACCAGCCAGGACAGCATTGGAATACACTTATACAGAACACTTGCAGAGATGTCCTGGTGTGGAAATGATTGAACTCCAACAACAACAACCACCTTCCTTTGTGCTTGATATGATTCCAACTAGTGGAGAGTTTTCCCCAGATACTGTCTCTAGTTTACCTAGGGTTATTTGATGCCACCTTAGGTCAAATGTCACCTTGATGTCAAGAGCAATCATGCTCATCCCAGTGTCCATTTTGGAGGTGGAAGTAGCCTTTGTAAAGCATCAGGTATGAAATTTGGAGCTCATCTTAGGATCCAATACAACACCAAGATTGTAATTGGTATGATTCAGCCTCAAAGCATTGCCAGGGAGATGCATGCAGTCTGTGGCTAGGGAATATAGTTTGTGACAGGAACCAGAAATAATGTCTTTGGCCCTCCTAATACTTGGTTGGATGAATTTGGTTTCCTTATCTAGTGCTGTATTTAAGACAAGCAGTGAAACATATCAAAGGGAATAGTCTGGGCAAGAAAGGAAGTAGTACCTAAAGTTGGATGTCTTCAGCATGCATGTGAAAGTTGGTGCTGTGTTTTCAGATGATGTTGGTAAGAAGCAGCATGTTGATGAGAAATAGGAGGCAGGCAATGATAATTGTTTATGGGCTTCTAGTACTAATGGTGCAAGTGCCGGAAGAGAAGCCACTGCAGGTGATTCTCTGACTAAGAATGAATAAATAAGAATGGAACAAAGCAAATCCAGTTCCTAGCTGGACAAGAGAGCAAAGAAGTTGGAGAAGGGTGATGTGTCAATGGCATCAAGACTGTGAATGGGTTAAGATGGAAGAGATGGTAGGTTACTATGGTCATGGTCAATGCTATATCATTTGTTACTTTGATAAGAGCTGTGCCAGGGTGGAATCTTCTTTGGAGTTTCTCAAACATGAAGCTTTTGCAAGATGGGCACTGATTTGACAGGTAGGACCCCCCTCAAGAACTTTGAAGAATATAGGTATAAAAAGATGGTGTCTCATTTGTTTGTCCAAGTGACCTCCAATCTAAGTACCTGATCTTTCCTCTTAAGTGATGGCCATTTTCATATATGCAGAATCAAGTGGATCAGAATATTCCCAGATGATCTCAATGCCCAACCTTTGTTGTGCTTTGCCTTTGTTCTGCACGATCACAGTGCTAAATTTATATAGTTTTCCCATACCTTAGTAGGTTTTGTGGATTGAATATTTCTTGACTTAGTTATTTGCCATTTATGATAATGATTCAACATGCTTCCTTAGAGAGTGGACTATGTATGCCATTTTTCTGCTTCCTGTCAATTGTGCTATTCACAGGTGAATTCAGGTATTTCTCAAAGACCTTCAAAAACTGAAAGCAGAACACATTACAACACTGGCAATGCCACATGGTGTCGACAGAAAACCAAACTGAGTTTATTGTTTTTGCACTCGAGTACTTATAGTGAGTGAACAAGATGAAAGAGAATAAGAGTGAGTAGCTACTAATCCACAATTTGGGGTTGTATGACTGGTTATTTCCCCATGTGTTCGCCATTTCCCCAATTCTTCTCAAAATAAAGCTAATTCTTGTATTCATTTCACGTATACTGTCTTCACCAGTAATCTCCAGCATTCCTTTTTCACAAGTCTTTAAAGTTTATAATCATGAGGCTTTCTGCCCACGCAGATCTGCTTCATTAGGTCATCATCAAACGTATCCTGCAAACATTTAAAGTATACCACAATATTTGAAGTTTTAAGCATGCTTATAGCGGTGTTCATATACTAGTACCATATCTCTTTTCCAATGTATTTTACTTGGGTATTCACGGTTAGCAATGATGAGCAATAAAGTTATCTGATGACATTATGGCAAATTCTCTGCTTGGCATACAGTGCTCATCCAATTAAGTCAGAGATGACTTCTTTTCTCAGATGGTAATGAATCTGAGGAATTTTTTCTCACAGAGGGTGGTAGAGATTGAGTTGTTAAGTATATTCCAAGGGTGAGATAACAGATTTTTAATCAGTAAGGAAATCAAGCATTTTGGGGAAAATGCAAGAAGGTGGAATTGAGGATGATCACATCAGCAATGATCTCATTGAATGGCAGAGCAGGCTTGATGGACTGAATGGTCTTCCTTTTGCTCCTACATCTTATGGTCTTATATGTCTTTATAACTGAGACATTCTTTATGTCTACATTTAATTCTGTTTCAAGGTGCAGTACATTGTGTTGACTCTGGATATCACTTCCATGCTTCGCTCTCATTTGGTAAGGGTGCACTGAAATGGTAGACACGAAGCATTCCTCTAGTAAATGTATTAAGCTGCACCTCCACTTTGAATGTCAATATACACAGTTTGAGTCTTATGGCACCCATCATTTTCTCAAAAATGCAACTTACTGGCTCCATTGTTTTTGTGCCAAAATGTATTTGTTTCCACCAAAATACCTTTTCTTATTGAACGCTGCTGTTAGCCATGTTTATTGGTCAAACGTGTGCCTCCCACATTCAATCACAATTTTAGGTGGCTATCTAGGAGTCAGTCAGTTCAGATGGCTGGATAGCAGTATATAAGGCAGAGTGATGCTAAGAATGCAGGTTCAATTTCCACACTGGTTGAAGTCACCATGAAAACCCCTGCCTCTGAATTGTGCTTGGGGCATGGTGACCCTCAAGTTAAACTCACCACCAGTCTGTTCCCTATCTTTACTGATGTGGAGGTGTTGGTGTTGGACTGGGGTGGACAAAGTCAGAAGTCACACCTCACCAGGTTATAGTCCAACAAGTTTATTTGGAATCACACAAGTTTTTGGACACTCTGAAAGCTTGTGTGATTCCAAATAAACCTGTTGGACTATAACCTGGTGTCGAGTGACTTCTGACTCTACCTTTACTGAGAGAGCAGCCTACGGGACTACGGTGACTTACACTTTCAAATAGCTGTAAAAGCATAGCACATAATATTGCTTGACACCTGTAAAATCCCGCTCCTCAATGAAAGAATTCCCAGTTAGATTTGATACAGAAATCCCCAAATATATAATTGATCAAATCTGTAAATTTTGGTGCGAACAGCTGCGTGGGACATGGTATATAGGATTGAATAATTCATTGCATTCTATGCCACTATTGGTACACTTTACATAGAAAATCCAAGCTACTATCTTCTCCATGAACTATTTCAAGACCATTCATTCAGGATATGGGTCCCCCAATCCATCTTTCAATATGTAACAGTACTTACTTGCGTTGGCTTTAATCTGTCATGGCTTTTCCCCACTTTACACACCTTATTTCGGTCCCAGGCCTTTTATGGATTGAAGTTTGAAGTAAATAGAGATGTTTATATGTAAAATAAAACTTCCATTACTGACAATCTCTTTCAGTTGAAAGAAAAACGAAAAATTGAACTTGACATTAAAATTCACAGCTCAAAATGTTAGAACGCTGTAAATTGTCACAAAGAATCACAAGAAACTGCTTCAACCCATCTGGCATAAAAACACAATTGCAGGGAGTGGATAAATTAATGACACACTCTGCCAAAGATATATTATGAGTGCATTTGTTTGACACTGTAACTATTAAGATTATTTAAAAGTGCTGATGACAGGCTTAAAGTTTTTATTTATACATGATGTATATTGCCCTTAACCCTGCACTTGGTTACAAGACTCAAGAGTGAAAGAGTGCTTGTTCTGTTAACAGATGGAGTAAATTACATTAATTCCATGTGATGCGGGATAACACAATAACAGCCAAAAATAAAAGCTGCATTGGAACCCATTTCAACTTTGGGAACGATAGCTAACTGCTGTATTAAAAGAGGAAAGATGATGCACCCCACAATGCATGGAACTTATAGACAACTTAGAAACAAAGGGACTTAGGGATGCAGGTACATAGTTCCTTGAAAGTGGAGTCGCAGGTAGACAGGGGGGTGAAGAAGGCGTTTGATATGTTTGCCTTCATTGGTTAGAGTATTGAGTATAGGAGTTGGGAGGTCATGTTGCAGCTGTACAGGACATTAGTTCGGCCACTTTTAGGATACTTCTTTCAGTTCTGGTCTCCCTGCCAAAGGAAAGATGTTGTTAAACTTGAAAGGGTTCAGAAAAGATTTACAAGGATGTTGCCAGGATTAGAGGGTTTGAGCTATGAGGAGAGGCTGAATAGGCCAGGGCTTTTTCCCTGGAGCATCAGAGGCTGAGGGGAGACCTCAGAGGTTTATAAAATCATGAGGAGCATGGGTAGGTGAATAGCCAAGGTCTTTTCCAGATGGTAGGGGAGTCCACAACTAGAGGCCATAGGTTTAAGGTGAGAGGGGAAAGATTTAAAAGGGCCTGAGGGGCAACTTTTTCACACAGAGACTGCTGCATGGATGGAAAGAGCTGCCAGAGGAAGTCGTGGAGGGTGGTACAATTACGACATTTAAAAGGCATCTGGATGGGTATATGAATTGGAAAGGTTTAGAGGGATATGGGCCAAATGCTGGCAAATGGGATTAGATCTATTTAGGATATGTGATTGGCACAAACAGGTTGGACCAAAGGGTCTGTTTCCGTGCTGTATAACTCTATGACACTATTAGCAGTAGGTCATACAGCCCATCAAGCCTGATGTGCCATTCAGCGCGATCACGGCTGATTGAACACTTCAATATTTTTTACCTATCCAATCCCCATAACCCTGCATCCCAATGGTAATCGGAAATCTATCAATCTCTACTTTAAACAGATTCAACAACTCCATAGCCCTCTGTGGTAGAGTACTTTAAAGGTTTAAAATAAAAACAATCTTTATCTTATCTCAAGTGGCATCCTCCTCCTTTTTAAATCGTGCCGTCTGATTTTAGACTCCCCAGACAGGGGAAGTACCTTGCCTGCATCTACTCTGTCTATCCCTTTAAGTATTTTGTAATGAGATCATCTCTCATTCTCTGAAATTCAAGAGAATGTAGGCCCAGTTTGACTAATTTCTCTTCATAGACCAATTACACCGTCTCAAGAACAAATCTGATAAACTTTTGTTGTACTCCTCTATGGTACTGATATCTTACCTGAGATAAGTAGACCAAAACTGCACACAGTGCTCCAGGTACAATCTAATCAAGTTCTTTTACAATTGAAGCGACCCTTCACTACTCCTGTGCTCAAATGCGTTTGCAATAAAGGCTAACATTCCATTAAACCCCCTAACAGCTTGCTGCACCCTCATGTTAACCTTCAGTAACTTATCACGAGAACATCCCAAGTCCCTTTGTAAACATACGTCTTCTAACCTCTTTCCAACCATCTAAAGAATACTCTCTACATTTGGTTCTCCTATAAAAGTGGATAACCTCACAGGTTATCACAAGGTACTCAGCTGAGAAAAGAACTGTATTTTCTTTTCCCCCCCAAGGAGAGATTTCAGACCAAAACTGCAGTAACATTCTTTCTTTGAACCGATTTGAATTTCGGTAACAGATCTTTTCATATCTTTTAATCATAAAAGGATAGTCAACACGTGACATGAATCAAACAATGACTTTAACTGATCTAGTGCTTTGGATGATCTGTCATAAATATTGAAAATATTAACATGAACACTTCATGTGATTTGAAGTCAAAACGCAAGTGGTGGAGCTGCACAAGTAATTATTTGGAGCCTGTTCTTAACTGTTAGACAGAATGATTCTTTGATAGATTTGCAATGATGCATGGCTATCAGAACACCAGTAACACCTACTTTAAGCTGCAATAGATTTTTATCAGCTATCAACTTCAAGGTAAACCACGTAAACTGAGTTAATTTGGAACGATTGAGTTTTGCCATCCTGGTGACTGAAATGAGGTCCCTTACCTAACAATGAAAAATGAAAAATGATAAGCTGACAGATTCAGGGCATAATGCAGTGGAAGTTCATATAGTGAAAATGCACTGTGCATTGAAGTTCTCATTTCTTGTAAAGAAGCAGTACTGTCAACTGCAAAAGGCTGTCAAAAGAGTGTCAAAAAAGGAAATAAATACGCCAATGTGTCAAGAAAATCAGAGAAATGGGAGAACATTGCAACTAGAAAATAATCTCTCACAATCAAGTGTATACCCAAAGCTTTCAAGCAGCAGACTGGGGATGACAAAACCTCACTCTAAGAATTCACTGCTAAGTAAGTATTTTCTGTTATCTGCAAATAAATATCAGCACAGCAGTATCTGTGATTTTCTCCAATATGAAAGCCAGCAATATTTACTAAAATCTCGCAAATGCATGCCTGTGAAACCTTGTGTCCATTATTATTTGCTGTGTAAAATAGTAGATTAAATGTCCTCTAAACACAATATTCAACACTGAAATTGACTCGATGATGCTGTAAATTGAATTAAGAAAACCAGACAGTGAACTTCTTAAACAAATGTGTTACATTTCAGATCCGTGTGGTAGCTCTCCAATGACCAGAAATTCAATTGACCAATCACATGAATACAGCTACTACAACAGCAGGACCAAGGCTAGAAATTCTGAGCCAAATAACTCATTTCTTGACTCTTCAAGATATGTCCACCATTTACAAGTGACACATCACGAGAGTAGAATAATGCTCTTCACTTTCCTGGATAGATATGGCTCTAATAACAGTCATTAAGCTTAACGTCAAATGAATGGAAAACAGAGGTTGCTGGAAAAGTTCAGCAGGTCTGGCAACGCCTGTGAAGAAAAAAATTCAGACTTTTCTGAGGAAGGGTCACTGGACCCGAAACATTAACTCCGATTTTTTTTCTTCACAGATGCTGCCAGAGCTGCTGAGCTTTTCCAGCAATCTCTGTTTTTGTTCCTGATTTACAGCACCCGCAGTTCTTTCGGTTTTTATCAAAGGAACAGAGCAACCCATATGAGAAAAGGTGTGATGCAATGAGACCTGGACGTCATGGTGGAACAGTTACTGAAGGTGCAGCAGGCCATGAGGAAAGCTAATACTATTCTGCCTTTCATAGTGAGAGGACTCGAGTATAGGAGGAAGGGTGTCTTTCTGCAGTTATACAGGGCCTTGGTGAGGTCATACCTGAGCATTATATACAGTTTTGGTCTCCTAGTATGAGGAAGGACATTCTTGCTATTGAGGGAGTCCAGTGAAGGTTCACCAGACTGATTACCGGGATAGTAGGACTGAAGAAGAAAGACTAGATTGACTGGGCTTGAACTTGCTTGAACTTAGAAGAATGGGGGTGGGGGGAGTGGGGGTAGAGGTGATCACATTGAACCATATAAAATCCTAAAAACTAGGGGGTCACAGTCTAAGAATAAGGGGTAAACTATTCCGGGTTGAAGTGAGGAAGAATTTCTTCACTCAGAGAGCTGTGAACCTATGGAATTCCACACTACAGAAAGCTGTTGGGGCCAGATCGATAGATATTCAAGAGGGAGCTGGATGTGAACCCTGCAGCTAAAGGGATCAAGGGGCATGTAGAGGAAGCAGGAGTGAGATATTGAAATTGTATGATTAGCCAAGATCATAGTGAAAGGTGGTACAGGCTCAAAGGGCTGAATGGCCCACTCCTGCACCTATTTTCTATGTTTCTAACACTTGAAGTGAGCAGTTTTATCATGCTCAAATCTGCAGTAACAATAGGTTATGATGTGACCTTGCAATATGTCTTGAGAAAACAGGAGAAAGGTGTAACAGAACTATGATTTGGAAACACAGAAAGGACATGATGGGAGCATTCAATAAAGAACAGACATCAACAGTTTGAGTAAAAAGAGTCAAGAGAGAGCACAAAGGGAGGCAATAGTTGCTGCCTATTGAGAAAAGACGTCACCACTTGACAAGAAGCCTTTACTTGTACCTTGTCCAGAAGTGGAGAATTAGGATAATGATCTTTTCACGGGATAAATGGTATTTATCAGGAAATATAGAGTACCTGGCACAGTAAAGGTGCTACTTAGAGTTGCTTTTTAATAATTTGTTTGTCTAAATGTGGCATTTATCACCAGAACTGAGAGGTGGCCGACTAAAATAATAATAATTTCTGTTAGTTAGTAACTCATATCACATTTTCTACAAAAATCAATTATTAACACAATGAGTAACTCTTTTGTACTGAGCACATGAAATGAAGACAACTAATATTTTTCTCCGTCATAGCAAGTTTAGATTTTTAACTACTTAATGACCTTGCTTTCAGTCTTTAAATATGGTTTGGACACTACTGTGTATCTTTTTCACTTTAAAGGTCTTTTCCTGATTGTTAAAGCTCAGGTCTTTATTTTAGTTGGCACACATTGTTTCCCAATATATTAGTCACGTGCTCAGAAACAGACTGGATACCTTATAAACAAGCAGCTTTTGGTCTCTGTCCTGCAGTATGTAACAGCTGTCCTAAGAGGATATTCCTGCTGATTCATTTTTCTATTTAATTAAAATCTGTGCTGGAGGTTTGGGGAAGTTATGCAGTTAAACATAATTTGTAGCTGGAGTAAGAGGAACATTCTCACGTGTAAGTTGAAAATGATTCAGCCAAGGTAGAGAAACTAATTCCAAATCTTAAAAGTGCAACTAGCAAGTATATGGAACTCTTGTTTCATTATGAAATTCTTACAGAATTTGATACTCTGGTAGACACTTGCAGGGAATCAATTGTACTTGTTCATGACGATTCCAGTGATTTATGTGGGTGGATGGAGGAATACTACATCTGATCACCACGTCAACAGTATTATCCTCATCAAATCTTTCCCTTACCTGTTCAAAAAATTTCAGCAACTATACTCAATGTAATTTCCCATTTAGAAATCCTTACTGACTTTTCCTAATCAGCCACCTTTATCCATGTGGCTACTAATTCTATCCTAAATAGATATCTGTAGAAGCTTTCCCACTACTAACTGGTCTGTAATTGCTGAGCTTAACGTTACAACCTTTCTTGAACAAGGCCATGATGTTTGCAATTTTCCCATCTTCTGACATCCGCCCCTGGTGGAAAGACTGAAAAGTTGTGGCCAGTACCCCAATAATTTCCACCCTCACTTCCTTCAAAAGAAAGCACTTATAAAAACATAAAGAACAGTACAGATCCCACAGAATGGGACAAATACAATGACCATAAAAGGGCCACAAAGCAGCTTATAAGAACAGCTAAAATGATTATAAAAGGAAACTGGCAAGGGGTATAAAAGATAATAAGAGACTTTATAGTTATATAAAGGGAAAGTGGCTGGTTAAGAGTACTATTGGTTCACAGAAGGCTGAGGGTGAGGATATTGTTAGTGACCATCGGGGAATGGCAGCCACTCTGAATAGAAGGTAAAGATTGTGCTAAGCTGGTAAGATGGATACAGAACTGACTTTGTCAAAGAAGATCGAGAATAGTGGTGGAA
Organism: Ginglymostoma cirratum; assembly: GCA_024137785.1. Taxonomy (NCBI): domain Eukaryota; kingdom Metazoa; phylum Chordata; class Chondrichthyes; order Orectolobiformes; family Ginglymostomatidae; genus Ginglymostoma; species Ginglymostoma cirratum. The sequence goes on from JAHRHZ010000019.1 coordinate 20,672,288, forward strand.
GGGTGTTTTTCTGACTGGAGATCTGTGACTAGTGGTGTTCCACAGGGATCAGAGCTAGGAGCTCTGTCATTGGTAATATATATATATAAATGATTTGGAGGACAATGTAGGTGATCTGATATAGAGATAAAAGGTACTGCAGATGCTGGAGAATCCGAGATAACAAGCATGGGGCTGGATGAACACAGCAGGTCAAGCAGCATCATAGGAGCAGGAAAACTTGACGTTTCGGGCCTAAACCCTTGATTAGTAGGTTTACGGATGACACAAAGATTGGGGAGCTGCAAATTGTGAGGAGGATTGCCAGAGGATACAGTATAATATTGAGAGGCTGGGAAATCAGGTGGAGAAATGGCAGATAGAATTTAATCTGGACACATGCGAGATCATGCATTTTGGAAGCTCTAATGCAGCTGGGGTAAGTATACAGTAAATGGTAGAACCCTTTTTGGCATCAACATGTAGACGGATCAAGGCATACAGGTCCACACTTTCAAGAAAGTGGCAACAAGGTGGTCAAGGAGGCATTTGGCATGTTCGCCTTCATTGATCAGGGCAAACAGTATAGAAATTGATAGGTTATGTTACAACTGTATTGAACTTTAGTTACACTGCATTTGGAATATTGTGTGCAGTTCTGATGGCCACACTTCCAGGAGGATGTGGAGGCTTTGGAGATGGTACTGAAATGGTTGACCAGGATTTTGCCTGGTCTGGAGGGTATTGGTTAGGAGGAGAGATTGGACTAACTTTGTTTCCACTTGGACTTTGGAGGCTGACAGGTGACCTGAAAGAGGTTTAGAAAATTATGAGAGGCATAGATAAAATGACTGGGCGGAGTATTTTTCCCAGGGTAGAAAAGTCAATGACTACAGAACGTAGATTTAAGGTAAAATTGAAAAAATTTAAAGGAGATGTGAGAGACATGTTTCTCGTTAATATAGAGCATGGTTAGTGCCTGGAATGCACTGCCAGAGGAGGTAGTAGAAGCAGATACAGAAGCAACGTTCAAGAGGCATTTTGACAGATACATGAATAAGCAAGCAAGAGAGAGATACAGACTGTGTAGAGGCAAAAAAGTTTTTAGTTCAGTAAGGCATCATATGTCGGCACAGGCTTGATGGGCCAAAGGGTCTGTTCCTGAGCTGTACTGTTCTTTGTTCTTTGAGTATTTTGCTTCAGTATTCATAGCAGAAAGGGAGGATTGTGTGCCAAAAGTCCAAGGAAATTAACAGAAGATCAAAGACAAGGTTTAAATAAAATTAGCTTAAGTAAATTATCGATAATGGGGAAATTAATGGAACTAATAAGTGACAAATCTCCACAATCTAATGGTTTCGATTATTGGGAGTCAACGGAGGTAGGACAGCACATTGCTGATGCTCCAACCATAATCTTTCAGAATTTCCTGGATTCAGGAGTTGTTCCTCTGAATTGGAAATTTGCTCATGTCACTCCGCTCTTTAAGAAAGGTGATAGAGGGAATCCAGGGAATTACAGATCTGTTAGCCTGATATCTGTGGTAGGGAAATTGTTGGAGTCTATAATCATGGATAGGGCAACCGAGGACAGCAAAATTTCAGTCAATCAGGGAGAGTCAGCATCGATTCGTGAAGAACAGGTCATGCCCGACAAACCTCGGAGTTCTTTGAAGAGGTGACAAAGATGGTAGAACGAGGTAAGTCGATGGATATTGTTTATTTGGAGTTCCAGAAGACTTTTGATAATGCCCCACACAAGAGACCGTTAAGGTGGAAGCCCACAGAAACGAGGGCAAATTACTAACATAGATCGGAAATTGTTTAAGTGGCAGGAAACAGATTTGGAATAATTGTTAAGTATTCTAATTGGCATGAACGTGACTAGTGGTGTCTCACAGGTATGTGTTGAGGCTTCAATTATTCACAATATTCATTAATGACTTGGATAATGGCATCGAAAGTGAAATCCAAAATAGCTGCCGACACAAATTTGGCAGCAATTTAAACAGTGTTGACGACAGTGTAAAATTCCAACAGGATATTGATAGATTAGTTGAATGGGCAAAGCTGTGGCAGATGGACTTTAACATAAGCAAGTGTGAGGTTATTCATTTCAGATAGAAAAGATGACAGATCACGGTTCTGAGGAAGGGTCACCAGACCCAGAACGTTAACTCTGTTTTTTCCTTCACAGATGCTGCCAGACCTGCTGAGCTTCTCCAGCAACTTTGTGTTTGTTCATGATAGATCACGGTATTTTTGTTAGAAGACACAATTCTGGAGAATAAAAGGAGAGAAGGATTTTCATCAGGATTGGGGGTTCAGATGCATAGCTCTTTAAAATGCCACGAACAGGTGCAGAAAATAATCAAATTAAAAACCGAAAGAACTGTGGATGCTGTAAATCAGGAACAAAAACAGAAGTTGCTGGAAAAGCTCAGCAGGTCTGGCAGCATCTGTGAATAAAATAAAAAAAAAAAAAAAAAAATCAGTCAACGTTTCAGGCCTGGTGACTCTTCCGCATTTCTGATGCTGCCAGATCTGCTAAGCTTTTCCAGCAGAAAATAATCAAGAAGGCCGATGGAATGCTGGCCTTCATATTTAAAAGGGCTAGAGTATAGGGATGCAGATGTTATGCTAGAGTTAAACAAAACCCTAGTTAGACCCCACTTAGGGGGTCTGTGAACAGCTCTGGGTACCATTCTCAGGAAAGATGTTTGGGCCCTGGAGGGAGTTTACTGCCGTTCACAAGGATGATACCTGGACTTCAGGGGTTAGATTATGAGGAGAGATTTTACAAAAGTAGGCCTTTATTGTCTTAAATTCAGAAGGTAAAGAGGTGATCGAATTGGGGTATTCGGGATATTAGGGATATTAACAGGGAAAGACAGCATGAATGATTAACTGTTTTGACTAGTTGTAGGTTCTACAACTGGGGGCATAGTCTAAGAATTCAGGCCAGGCCATTCAGAAGAAATGTTAGAAAGCATTTCTATATGCAATCCCTGAAATGGTAGTCAATGCTAATTCAATTGTTAAAGTTAAATCTGAGACAGACAAATTTTTATTAAGCAAGGGTTTTGAGGGATATGCCTGCCTTTGGTCCATATAGAGTTGGACCACAAATTAGCCATGATCTTATTGAATGGTGGAGCAGGCTTGAAGGGCTGAATGAAAATCAAAAGAACTGCAGATGCTGTAAAGCAGGAACAAAAACAGAAGTTGCTGGAAGTGCTCAGCAGGTTTGGCAGCATCTGTGAACAGAAAATCAGAGTTAACATTTCAGGTCCAGTGATCTTTCCTTAGAACCGATGGGAACAGGAAAATGTCGGTTTATATGCAGAAAAAGAGAGAGGGGGACGAGGTAGGGAGTAATCAATAGGATAAAGAATAGAGCCCAAAGAAAGAAAGGAGCAGTTGAATCAACAAAGGAGTTGATAACAATCTGGTTAGGAGGGTGAATACTGTTAACAGGGACTGTTAGTGACTAACAGTAGGTAGTGTGTAATGGCAGGCTATGTGATACCAAGGCAAGGTGTGTGGGGTAGGGGGCTAGGACAAGGGAGAGTTTAGGCCCTAAAATTATTAAACTCAATATTGAGCCTGGAGGGCTGCAGGGTCACCAAGTGGGAAATGATGTGTTGTTATTCCAGGTTGCACTAAGCTTCGCTGGAACACAGCAGCAAGTCAGAGTCAGAGATGTTGGCCGGGGAACACAGGCTAGTGTGTTAAATTGGCAGGCAACTGGAAGTCAGGATCTTTCTCGCGAGCAGAACGTAGATGTTCTGTGAAGCAGTCACCCAGTCTATGCTTTGTTTCCCCAATGTAGAGGAGACCACATTGTGAGCTGCAAATACAGTAGACTAGATTCTGGGAAGTGCAGGTGAAGTGTTGCTTCATCTGGAAGATATGTTTGGGCCCTTGGATACTGGGGAGGGAGGAGGTAAACGGGCAGGTGTTACACCTTCGCTGGTTACAGGGTAAGGTACCGTAGGTCTGTGGCAGGTGTTGGGGATGAAGGAAGAGTGGACCAGGGTGTCCCAGAGGCAATGGTCCCTGTAGAAGGCAGACAAGGGAGGAGAGGGGAATGTGTGTCTGGTAGTGGCATCTTGCTGAAGGTGATGGAAATGGTGTCTGATGATTTGGATGTAGATGCTGGTGGGATGGTAGATAAGATGGCCTGAATGGCTTACTCCTCCTCTAATGTTCCTATGTTCCTTGGAGGTATCTTATCCATTCTTCATGCCTTATCAACCTTAAGTACCAACAATCTAACACTTCTGCTCTGTCAGTTTTGAAGCCTTCTTGTGACTGAGTTCCCTCTTCTGTCACCATGGCTTGAGTAGCATCTCACTTTGGTAAAGGGAAATGAAAATTCATTTAACACTTAAAGCATGCCCCTGCCTCGAAGTGTGAATCCTCTTTTTGGCCCGACTCCTCTTTTATTGTGTTTTATCATTTATATGGCCATTGAAGACATTGGGACACCTATCAAAAGTACCTTTTGGTATTTCTGCTCTGAACCTTTGATATTCCTCAATTTTATTTTCAGCTGATACTTGTCAAAAGCACACTTTTTCTTCTTGACCTTAAGTTCGATCTCCTTTGTCATTCAGGGAATCCTAGGTTTTGTTTGTTCTACCTTTCTCTTTGAAGAAATATACCTCGACTATACCCAAACCATCTCGTCTTTCAACGTAGCCCATTGTTTGGTTGCTATTTTCCTACCAACATCTTATTCCAATCAATCGTGCTCTGTTCTGTTTTTGCCCCATTGAAGTCTGCTCTCCACCAGTTGAGTTCTCTCATTCTGGATTGTTGCATGCCCATTCTCTACCATCATCCTGAACTTTATGATACAATGATCACTGTTTCCTAATTGCTCCCCAATTTACACTTGATCCACTTGACCCACCGCATCTGCAAGAATCAATGCATTCTTTCTTGTACGACAAGAAATGCTGCTGTCAAAATCTCCCTTGCTCACAATCACTCCTGTAAACTATAGGTTTCCCAGTCTATGGGTATTTGAAGTCTCCCATTATAACTTCAGGTATCAAATAATTTTGGCATCTGTAGTTGTTTTTCTACATCCTTTCCACTAGTTGGTGGTCTGTAGACTACATATAGAAATGTAATATTGCCCTTTTAGTTCCTTAATTCTAGACAAATTGATTCTGTGCTTGGACTGTTTGAAATATCATCTTTCTTCAGCACAGCAATTCCCTCCTTCACATATACTGCTGCCACTCCTCCTTCCCTCCCTTGTATCTTTTCTGAATACTTGAATATCCAGCCTTGTGCTGGTCTTTGATATTGTTAAAAGCATCAAAATCATGCCTGGAAATCTGCTCCTGTAACTCCCCATCTCCTGTACTCCATTCATTCTCTCACATGCACAGTGACCTTGATTTTGACTTCTTTTCTTTCTTCTTTACTCAGACAATAGAAAGTTAGGTGAAGTCAGCGCTAATGTCAGTTGTGTTTCTAGTGCTTGTGAACCATGGTATTTTCCTTTGCCATCCTCTCTTGATTCCCACATCCCTGTCAAATTAAGACTAAAAGAACTGTGGATGCTGTAAATCAGGAACAAACACAGAAGTTGCTAGAAAAGCACAGCGGGTCTGGCAGTATCGGTGAAGAAAAAAATATCAGAGTTATCGTTTCGGGTTCTAAGGAAGGGTCACGGGACCTGAAACGATAACTGACTTTTTTCTTCACAGATGCTGCAAACCTGCTGAGCTTTTCCAGCAACTTCTGTTTTTGTCCCTGCCAAATTAGTTTAAAGGCTTCCCACTAGGATTAGCAAAACACCCCACAAGCAACTCAGTCCTACTTCTGTTCAGGTGCAACCCATCCAGTTTATGTAGATGCCATCTTCCCAAGAACCAGTCCCAGTGTCCCAGGAATCTAAAGCCTTCACTCATTCATCATCTTTTCAGCAATGCATTCATTTGCCTTACTCCTTATTTCTGTACTCAGATGCGGCACTGGCAGCAATCTAGAGATTACAAGATTTGAGATCCTGCCTGTTAACTTCCTACCTGGCTTCCTCAATTCAAGTTGCAGAACCAAATCTCTCTTCTTACCCAAGTTATTTGTACTAGGGTGGACCATGACCTCAGGCTTTTCACCCTCCCCAGAAGAATGTCTGGCAACTGTTCAATCCTTGACGCTAGCATCAGGGAGGCAACATACCATTCTGGAGTTATGCTGATGGCCACAGAAAGGCCTGTCTTTTCCCACTAATTAATGAATTCTCTACTGTTATTGCTCCTCCTCACTTTGTCTTCTTCATCTGCTCCTGTAGAATTGAGCCTTTGCAGCGCCACAGATGTGAGTCTAACTGCAGCACCAAAAGGCACCAGCAACCCCTTGTCAGTTTCCAAAATGGAAACTGACTTGTGAGCAAGATGCCAGGAGGATCCTGCACACTAGCTGCCCGTTTCTCTTAGACTGCCTCAAGGTTACCCCTTCCCTACCTTCCTCCCGGGTCTCAAGCTGTGGTGTGACCATGTCAAAAATACTATTACAAAACTACCCTGTTTAGCCTACACAGATATTTGGCAAACAGAGTTAATCTTCGCTAACCTGTATTGTTTGTCTTCTCTCACCACCCACCCTCCAACCCATGTCCCCCATAAACACATATACTATTTTCAATTCACTCAGACTGACCCAACAAGTGCAAAATCTTTGCATCATATTGAAACCTAAAATGAGATTCAAACCACCCTTCAAGTTCATCACTAATAACAGCTACTTCCATCAATTGAGGATGTCATTAGTATCATTTATACTAATTAGTGGAGGAACATCCATAACTATTTCTATCATTCACAGTGCAAAACCATTCAAGTAAAATTCTGCTGGGATTACTTTCTAAATTATTAATGTTTGTCAGAATAATTTCCAAATCTATTACTCCTTCGCAAAGTGCAGTTTGTTCAATGCAAAACTGACCTGGTGACCCATTTTCTGTGAAATTGATTTATGCATTGTGAAATAAATACATTTAGTGCTGACAAAGTTAGCCGATTTTTTTTATTTCCAATCATTACTTGTCAACAAAAGTCTCGGTTGTTATTAAATTGTAGACTTAATGAAATGGACACTGAGATTGGTAATGTACATTCAACAAAAGGACCATATTTTGAAATTCTATTAGTAAAAGGGGGAAAGGTAATTTGGAACTTTTTGTTATTTACAAAAGAAAGGCTGTCAAGACTATTTCATTTAAACAAATCGTATACATTTTAACAATTGAGGCCATTTCTGGAATGTTGTGTACTGTATTACTTTCAAGGAGATGTTGATGCATTGAGTGTTCAGAAAAGGTCAAATGGATGATGCTGGGACTGAAATTGATACATTGTGAAGAAAACTGAAAGAATTATGATTGATGTAATGACATAAAAATGAATAATGTAGATGTAAGTAATTGATTTAACTTAGATCTTGAGTACAGATTGAAGGACTCAAAGACTGAAGTAAGAAGTTTTAAATAACACTAGAGATATACATAGAAATTACAGTTAAGAAATTAGGAACACAGCTGAAGCAGTTGGTCTTGGTGTTTAGCCCCCAATCCTAATCTCAGCTGCTATGTAATGTGGACACCAGTCATGAATTTGAAAATGCAAAGTCATGCATCCAGTGCACATTTTATATATTTTAGTAATATGTTTCAGTTTATGGAGTATTCACAGTGGAATTGGGCCTCACATTAATATAGTCATGAAGTTGATTTACACAGTTCATGTGTTGGGTTCCATATTGTTCAGAGCAATTTCTCACTGACACTGCTCAACCATACGTGGCTTGTTTTCTTTTTACTTTGAAAATGACTTCAATCAATATGTACATCTGCACGACATGAACTCGTCACATCCAGTATGGCAACAATGCCATATTACACATGGCCTAATGCACAATACACATAGCCTAATACATTGCACTAAGACATTCATCATGAATACAGTTATGTATTACAATGTTTCTCTTCTGCCTACCTCCAAATCTCAATCGCAGGCTTCTTTCTGCTGGGTTCTGGTGATGCTAGAGTCATACCATAAAAACCATCATCAATTTTAATATCTCACTGTAGGCAGAAACACAGTGCAATCCCAAGCCAATTTTACTTTAATTCTTTTGTATTGTGACCAGCACCAGTAGTTATAGATCTTCCTCCACAAATGGGTCCTACTCTCATCTACTATGACTTACTTTTGTTCACCCTGTCAACTGCTACATTTATATTACCATTTCTAAAATAAAAATCTCTGAATGAAGATGAAATAAACTGCATCAAATCAATAGAATCAGAGTCATACAGCATGGAAGTAGACCATTCAGTCCAACTCGTCCATGCTGACCAGATATCCTAATATAGTCCCATTTGCCAGCAATTGGCAGACATCCCTCTAAACCTTCCTATTCATGTAACCATCCAGATGCCTTTTAAATGTTGTAATTAGAGCTGCAAATAAAACACATTTGTGAAACTACTGATAACTACCAAGTTTTCCCTTGGTCATTTTATCAGACATTTCTTCCCATATTTCTTAACATTGTAGCACATCTTATTCCCTCTGAGAAGTAAAATAAATCTCATTGTCCATTGCTACCTGGGATGCAAGTGATTGTGTACCTCCAGTTGCTGCATTCTGATTGGGCCCTGCAAAAATCAGGGGACTGGGGAACCCCCACCCAAAAAGAAACAGAAGAATTGTTTTCTTGGAAATGCCAGAAGTAATAAAGCAAGATAGGCAAAATCTTGAAAAGAAAGAAATCTTGAAATAGGCTGACAATTTAGGCAGAACTAATCAATTAAATTGTATTGAGTCCAATGTGAGGTATTAGATTATTTTTTTTTTTGAAAAGGAGAAGGCTGACTATAAGACCACAAGATGCAGGAACAAAAGTAGGCCATTCAGCCCATTGAGTCTGCTATTCAACAAGCTCATAACAGATTTATTAATGTTCAATTCTTTTTCCCTGCCTTTTCCCCATAGCCCTTCATTCCCTTATTATTAAAAAAATCTCTCTTAGCTTTGGATATATTAATGATCCTCACCCTCAGCAGCTCTGTGGTAAAGAATTCCATAAATTCACTACCCTCAAGATAAATCCTTCCTCATGTCTCTTAAATGTGTAACCAATTATTTTGAGACTATATTCTCTGGTCCTAAACTCTCCCACAAGGAGAAGTATCCTCTCCATAACTATACAGTCAAGTCTTTAGTATTTTGTACATTCCAATAAGGTTGCCTTTCATTCTTCTAAATTCCAATAAGTACAGACCCAATCTACTCAAACTCCCTCATAAGACTGTCCCTCCATTCCTGGTATCAGCCTAGTGAGCCTTTCCTGGACTGCCTACAGTGCCAGTATATATTTCCTTAGATAGCAAGCCCAAAACCACTCACATTATTCCAGCTGTTATCAGACTACTGCCTTGTGTAGTTTTAGCAAATATTCCCTAGTTTTATACTTCATTACCTTTAAATGGAGGCTAATGCTCCATTTGCCTTTCTGATGATACCTGAAAGCAACCCAGCGTGGATTTGTTTATTATGTTCCCAGCATTGCAGGTCACCCACCTGCTGCTGCATTAATATCAGGGGAAATGCTTTGAGGCCCTAAAATGGAAGGAATTGCTCATTATGGGCCTCAATTGGTGGCAGGCTGTTTACTGACTTGCCTGCAACAAACTTAATTGTGATAGAGATGGGCAAGATGCAGTGTCACCATTCAAAATCACCCTGTCCAATTAAATATTCCCCCTGCTGCCACTAGAGAAGACATTAAGTTCTATCCGTTAACTCTGCTTTTCTCTTTGCAGATGTTGCCAGAGCCATTGAGTACTTCCATCATTTTCTTGTTTTATTCTGAACTACAATTCAATGACAAAACCAGAATACTACCACATGCTCACTATCTTCTTAGTCTTGTATTCACAGGGCAAAATGTGCAGGCACATGGAGCTAGGACAGGGGCAGGTAAGAAACTTGCTCCGCAAAAGCAGTTCACTGATTTTGCAGTGAAAACTCTTGCCCTTCCATTTGTCTTTTGTAGCCAAGGCATTGTGGATTAAACCGGTGAGTGTGAGCCAAGCACTTGATATGATCCCAACCTTTCTTCCTTTCTAATTACTTAACATGGAGCTGCATAGCTGAGTAGCTGTATGACTCACAAAATGTCTGCTGATCTGACAGCTTTCAATTTATTATCTTGGGGACACATTGCAGTTTTTTTCTGTCACTTTCTAGATTTCCCCAAATGAAATTAGACTAGACTGTACCTAAAAACATCCTCAAGATATTTCAAGGCAGTTAATAGCTATCGAAGTATGAGAACATGGTGTTAGTTGGATGTTTAATCTCCTTGGTGTCCAGTCAGTTTTAAACAGATTTTTTTTTTTAGTACAATTAGCCATTGAAATCATGGTTGCCAAACATGTGACTTCTATTGACTGTGCCAATAATCGTGCTTGAATTCATCTTCAAGTAGGTCAAGCACCAAATGCCTTTAGCTATGCAGTAGCTTTATGCCTTTGTGAAATATAGATCTCAGTTTGCTTTTATACATAGTAACAACAGAGAGACTCCAGGTCATGCAGTTATTGTTTGTGTTACAAATTTATATTGGATTTTCTCAATGAATTTCCCTAGAACCAGTTAAAAAAAAGTCTGATAAATTGCTTTCTGGACAGTAAGCCAAATGGATTACTTTTCAAACTTGCAGTTTTTGCAGTATGATCAGCGACAGTGATTTTCTTTTATATTTGTATGGAGTTCAAACTTATCACATGGTCACTACCATCTTGCAACCAAGTGATACTGTGCTGTCTAGATTCCGTACAGTTTTGGTGAATATAAGTTTCAAGTTCTTTATATCCTCAAGACTCTGTCTGTACCATGTAGCTATTTTATCCCTATATCTTGTGGGACTCAGAATGCAGTTTTCAGAATTTGAATTTGATGTGCATTCTTCACACTGCATTGACTGAAACACTTTGATTAATGATTTTTATTAGATCCCATCAGTTAGCTTTTGGAAAAGAACAATTACAGCAATGACAATTATAGGATTGACTCCACTAGATGTAGCTTTATAAATCCAGTTCAATTTCAGTATTCTTACCTTTCCTCATTTTAAGAGGAATACTCTTACCTTGAAACCTAATAGTATTAGTAAGCACATGTTTAAACATTACCGCGGGAAGGGAGTGAAATGTTACTTAGGCTTTCAGATAAAATCTGATATGATCAACCTCACTCAACTTTATTTTATATTCATTTTCTTTTGTTCCTAGTGATGTGTACTAAATATTAGCTATTAATATAACATTTATAATTTGTGGTTGCAGTTATGCATTGCACCCATTTGCAAGCATGAGAAAGGAAAATAATTTAACTGCAATATTTGGAATTGACGTAAAGTATCATACTGTGTCAAGTTATTATTAATTAGACAAATCAAATGTTAAGATATGTTTAGAAGACATTTGGTTAGATTAGATTTGATTATTTTAGCACAGATTATCTCTGTAACACAAGGAGCAGACTACCATGATTTCCTAAACACAGCTGAAGCACAACATATTGCCTCTCTGGGATAAAATGCCTGTTCCACCATCAGTAGAAATCTTTGGGTGATTCCAAGGACAGGCTTCAAAGGAAGATGACTCATCACCAATTTTGTTGCCAAAGTCTGACTCGAACGTCAGCGATCCAAATTTAGTCCATTGCCTTGTTGCAAATAATCAGAGGCATCTTCTGATTAATAACAAAACCATCATGCGGCAACAGTGCACAGAAAATACTGTTGATTTAATTATTTCTAGTATCCTCCAGAAGGTTCAAGTTAAGTACCAAAAATAATTCAATCAATATGGGTTATCCTGCTCTTTTAACATATTGCAGTTGATTATAACAGCATAAAAATAGGAAACAACTCTCTAAGCCTCATGGACAGCTCCTTGAAAACTCATGAGCTCTACTATCTCAATCACAACAGTTGCATGGGAACACCACCAGACACAAGTTTTCCTCCAATCCCCACACTCTCCTGATTTATAATTATATCACCTATCTTTCACTGTTTCTCAGTCAAAAACCTGGAACTCCTAACAGGACCTTGGATGAAGATAAAAAAGGTGGACTGCCTTGGTTCAAGAAGACAGCCCATCAGCACCTTCTCAAGGGTTATTAGGAATGGAAGATTCTCATCTTGACAATGGTGGTAACATCCAATGACACAGCAAAAAGTAGTAAATTCAGCAACTCCATTCTTCTTTACAATAGTGGGCTGGCATCCAAGGCTATTTTTATTTCAGGTATGTTCAGAGCGCTGACTGTGTGCTTTAAGATGGAATTGCAGCTTCTTTAGTGTTGAAGGGTCTTCAATTGAATCCTTAGCTTTGAGGGATACCCTGCTGTCCTTACATAGACACAGAAAACACTCATTACTGCTACCAGTTGGTCAATCAAACAGAAATCAATGTTGGGTTACTGCTTCAGACACAGTACAGTGTTGGAATCTCAAACAGATCCAAAATTGGGAATCCTGCAGGAAATGGATAGTTATGTGAATTAATGTGCTTTTAAAGGACTGAGGCTTCACACTTGCAAAGTTAATTTTCTGGGATCACAGATGCTGTTCAATTGCTATTACGACATTAGAATTTAGTTAGTCTGAATGCACTATCCCCAACTTCTTCAGTCATCTTCAGTGGGGAACCCATGTGCAAGTACCACAAGTTCATATCGTGATTTCAATGCTGAGTCTATTAGTCATATCATGTGGAGGGGCAGAATCTATCTGACAGCAACTCCTGCAAGACCACATGTACAGATGCCAGAAATTAATGGCTGAATGGCCCTATAATAACAATGAGCACTGATAGTTTTATCATTATTATGAACAGTCTATGTAAATAATCATTAATGTATCAAAAACAGGTTCTAAGAGACATCCACCATCTGACTAATTTCAATTGATGTCCCTTCCAACAACCAAAAGGGATAGAGGACTTGAAGTGCCCATACTAGCCAAAGAAGTCCTCAACAGTGATCAGACGTGGAGCTTCTGAAGATGCTTTTGTTTGCAGTAATTAGACAGTTTTTGACACAAAGATTTTTTTAAATTTTGTGCAGTGACTATGATAATTTACAAACTTTTCTGGTACAGACATTTCAGAAATATCACCTAAGAGAGCAGGAGGAAAAGCAAGAGGAAAGAGCAGCTGAAGTCATGCTTAGAGGAGTGTCTATCAACCCAAAAAATCCCAGGACAACATATTACAGTTCTCTGAAGATCACTGTGCAAAAAAGCTTTGAGTCTCTTGGGCCACATCAAGCAAGAAGACTTGCAGCCAATTGTTACAACTAGCACAGCATTACACATGCAGTCAAGGTCACTACATTTTCAATGCTTGCCTCCAGCTTCATCAAAACTACACATCAAATGTTTGTGTAAAGATAGCTGGTTGGCTTTTCCTGAATTAAGGTCTGCTAGGGCAGCATGGTGGCTCAGTGGTTAGCACTGCTATCTCACAGCGCCAGGGTTTGATTCCAGCCTCAGGTGACTGTCTGTGTGGACTTTGCACATTCTCAAGTGTCTGGGTGGGTTTCCTTCGGGTGCCCTGGTCCCCTCCCAAAGATTAGACATTCCAAATTTCCCATAGTGTCCGGGATGTTCAGGCTAAGTGTATTAGCCTTGGGAAATGCAGAGTTACAGAAATGGAGTGGGGCTGGGTGGGATGCCCTTTGGAGCATCAATGTGGACTCAATGGGCCAAACAGCCTACTTCCACACTGCTATGATTCTATGATTAATGTTATACCACTCTTGATCTCTATATTGCAGGATTTCGGCATTGCTTATTAGCAGCGCAGTATCAGTCAACCTAGAAGCTATGACCATTGAACTGTTGAACTAACACTGCCCTTAAAACTATGGTCACTTTAGTTGCTTCACTAACCTTAATTAGAAGACATACTGGTAAATGTATTTCATATGCTGTAGACAATTTTAATCAGTTGATAACAAGTTCAAGAAAAACAGTTTTTCAATGGAAAACATCTGGGTATATGCATAATATTTTAATTGGGAGTTTTGTCAGAACATGAGTAGACTCCCATGAAATCAAAGAAAGAATTATAATTAAAAGTTTCAGTTGATGGAAGAGCAATTATATGCAACAAGAGTGAAAATATCCTGAAGTTAATAACGTCATGGAGTTGTATGCCACCAATAACCGGTAATGTTAGAAGGAATATTGGCATTTTTTTCTTATATAGAGTTGTATTTTAATATAATTAGTGGTCCTTTGTTGATATAGTACTAGAATGTTGCTGAAAAGAATTATGAGATTGTAAAGCAGAATTGTATGGATCGTTACATGGAACTTTTAAGAAAATTTCTAAAAAACTAGTGGTATAGAAATTCGGATTTTCAAGGGCCAAAGGAACAGGACTCAAAAATGGAACACATTTGAATACCTAACTAATCACCACTAGGACCTTGTCAATAGATGTGAAGCTGGAAAGGCACAGCAGGTCAGACAGCATCCGAGGAGCAGGAAAGTCAATGTTTCAGGCTGAAACCCTTCGTCAGGACTGGGAAATGGAGGGGGATGGAAGCCCAGAAGTAAATTGAGGAAGGGCTAGGAGAAGGGGAGGTGGGATGGCAATAGTTAGTTGGATGCATGTAGGGGGTTATTGTGATTGGTCAGTGGGAAGGATGGAACGGATAGGTGAGTAGGAAGATGGACAAGTTAGGTCAGGTCAGGGAGGTGAGGAGGAGGGGGAAGGCTGGACATCGGATATGACTTGGGGTGGAGGGATTTTGAAGCTGGTAAAGTCAATATTGAGGCCATTGAACTGCAAACTCCCAAGGCAAAATATTGGGTGTTGTTGCTCGAGATAACATTTGGCCTCACTCTGATGGTGGAGGAGGTCAAGGATGGACATGTTGCCAGGGGAGTGGGAAGTGGAATTAAAATGGATGGCAACTGTATGGTTGGGTTGGTGATGAGTTCAGATGCTCCGCAAACCAGTCCCTAAGTCTGCATTTGGTACCCCCTACATAGAGGAAACCATATCGGGAGAAATGTATACAATAGATCAGGTTGGGTGATGTGCAGGTGAATCTCTGCTGGATCAGGAAGGATTGTTTGGGGCCTTGGATGGAGGTGAGAGGGGAGGTGTCCCCTTCCCTGGACCTCTCAATCTCCATCTCCGGAAAGTGACTCACCACTGACATCCATTTTGACACCACTGACTCCCACAATTACCTCGACTATACCTCCTCTCACCCACCCTCCTGCAAAGATGCTATCCCATACTCTCAACTCCTCCATCTCTGCCATATCTGCTCCCATGATGAGGCGTTCTACTCAAGGACATCCCAGATATCCTCCTACTTTAGGGACTATAGTTTCCCCTGCTGTGTAGTCAAGGATGCCCTCAACCACATCTCCTCCATTCCCCGCACTTTTGCTCTCAAACCCCCTCCCCCAACAACAATAAGGATAGAGACCTCTTAGTCCTCACGTACTACCCCATCAACCTCCGCATCGAATGCATCATCCTCCGACATTTCCGCCACCTACAATCAGACCCCACCACCAAAAGATATTTCCCTCCCCACCCCTGTCCACTTTCTGCAGGGACCGTTCATTCTGTGACTCCCTTGTCAGCCCTCTACTACTCACCAAATCCTCCGCCACACTCAGTACCTTTCCCTGCAGCTGCAAGAGATGCAACACCTGCTCCTACACCTCCCCCTGTCACCTCCGTCCAAGGTCCCAAACAATCCTTCCAGATTCTGCAGACATTCACCTGTACGTCATCCAACCCGATCTACTGTGTCCATTCCTCCCGATGCGGTCCCGTCTATATCGGGGAGAACAAACACAGACTCGGGGACAAGTTTGCGGAGTATCTGCGCTCTGCATGCATCAAACAACCCGACCTTCCAGTTGCCATCCATTTTAATTACCCCTCCTGTTTCCTGGTGATATGTCCATCCTTGGTCTCCTTCACTGTCAGAGTGAGGCCAAACGTAAACTGGAGGAACAACACCTGATACTTTGCCTTGGGAGCTTACAGCCCAATGGCCTCAATTTTGACTTCACCAGCTTCAAAATTCCTCCATCCCCAGCCTTATCCCATGTCCAGCCCTCCCCTCCTCCTCACCTCCCTGACCTAACCTAACCTGTCCTTCTTCCTACTCACCTATCTGCTCCACTCTTCCCATTGACCAATCACAATAACCCCTACCTGCATCCTCCTATTACCATCCCACCCACCCTTCCCCAGCCTCAAACCCCTCCCACTATTTACTTCTGGGCTCCCCTCCCCCCCCCAATCCTGACGAAGGGTTTTGCCCCGAAATGTTGACTTTCCTGCTTCTCTGTTGCTGTCTGACCTGGTGTGCTTTTCCAACTTCACATCTATTGACTCTGGCTTCCAGAATCTACAGTCCTTTACTGTCTCCAAACCACTAGGACTTTGCTGTAAGTGTCACCTTTAAGCATATGTTTAAGTATTATTGTACGTGCCATATAAATAACAAAATTATGATACCTTATATCAGCTTAAAAGGACCCTACTGATTTGAGAAATACATCATAATTAAGAATCCTTCTTCTGATGTTCTGTAATACCAGTTAGTTTGCAGTTCATGCTTTGTGCTGAACAGATGTCCAATAGTTATCCTCATCAGTCTGCCAAGCAATTGTGAATGAGCTGCCTCTTAACCTGGAAAAAGGAGTTAGGATGTGAATTTGAGACTTAAGGATAGATTTTAATGGTCTGACACAGAACCAAACAGAGGTGGGACCCTCCACCTTGACCATTTTCATGAGGGTGAAGCAGAAAGCACACTCTGAAAGCAATCCCCTCTAATTAAGGAAACAACTGAAAGCTTTCTAGGCTCATTGAGAGTCTGCCCCAGGCAGATGTCTGTTCATAGAGATGGCCAGACATTAGGGGCTCTTGGGTTTTACACTAACTATATGGAGGCACAATCATGGATTGAAGGTGGGGCTAGTGGCATCTTTACACTTCATCATGAAACGCTGTGGGTTGTGACTGTGTTCAGTAAGGCAAATTCTAATCCTCTTACGTAATGTGGACAGAATTATGAAGCATTGACAGTTGCAACCAAAAGAAAGACACGTTTATTACAGTAAGGATGGTTTCTGAAGGTGTCAATTCATTAACAAAGGAGTTGCACTGTGCTATTTCCTGCTGACTTGGTGTGAACCATGGCTCAGTGCTAACAGTCTTACATCAGTGACAAGCAATTGTTGGTTCAATTCCCATTCTTGACCACAAGATCTATGTTGACACAGCTTGCATTAGTGGAGAGGTACTGCCTTTTGAATGAGATTTTAAACTGAGCTCTCAGGTAACATTAAAGAGCAGCTATTTGAAGAGCAGCAAGAGATTTCTGTCTCAATCAACGTCACTAAAATAGATTATCTGGTTATTTATTGCAGTTGTTGGCTCCTTGCCGCATGGAAATTGATTTGCATGTTTCCTACATTACAGCACTAACTACTCTTCAATTGTACTTAGTTGCCAGTAAAACATTTTGGGACATTCTGAGTTTTGGTTCTTTCTTTTAAACTATGGTCAGTCATTGTATTGAGGCTTGGAGAGAGTCTTGATGTCCTGCGTCAAAAATAGAACCTTTCCTTTGTACTTTGGGGAAACTATTCCATTGCTTTCAATGAACAGCAAGAGCACACCTAAGAAACAGCTACCACTCCTGTGCAATGTTGCTGCACATCATGTAGAAGTACATAGCACAGAAGGAAGCCATTTGGCCTATGATATTTGAACCAACTCTGAAAAACCTATTCAATCAGTCTCATTTCTTGATCTTACTCCCTAATGCTGAAAATTAATTCTTTTCAAATGTTGGTTGAATTTTCTTTTGAAAGTTACTTTTGCTTTGTTCACAAATTTTCTGCAGTATCTAACTTATACAAGTACTTAATTTTGGATATTCTCCTTCTCCGCCAGCATCTGCGGGGCTGTATCTGAAAACCTCAGGGAGCTGCTAAAATTAACTCATAGGCTCCTGCAGCTCCAAGGCTCTCTGGTTTTGTGCATACAAGACATTTCCCCTTTTAGTTACGGCAAGCCTTTACAAACCTGCAGTAATACCTAATTTCTACCTGCTGGGTTGTGCTGGCATCTCATAATTGCCACGTAGAAGATAACAATACAGAAACTAACAAGTGTTCTCTCCTCCGACCATGCACTGCATTTACCCACCTATCCCTAAACACTTATCAATTACCCATTATCTATTCATACATTGACTTAGTTATGATTTGGTAAATCTTTCTGTGCACGTTATATTTTACTGTTTGGCACACAACAGTACTGTACTTTAGGAGTAGTCAACCAGGAAATCCTAAGGACATAATAAGGTGGTGAATGAGTCATACTCTTTCTTGAGCAAAACATATAAGAATAATTTAATGTAACTTTTATAGCCAGGTTATTTATTTCATTAAATAGTTTTTGGAGTGCTGGCAGAATTTAGAAAAGGCTTATTTTTGATGTGTTTACAACTTCATTTGATTGGCACTGTATCCACAAGCATCCAGTCCCTTCATACCGATGCTCGGTAGCAGCATTGTGAACTATCTACAAGATGCACAGCAGAAATTTGCCAAAGATCCTTGGACAGACAGCATTTTCTACACCCACGATCACCTCCATCTAGAAGGACAAAGGTAGCAAACATACAGGAGTATCTGCGTGCAATTTTCCCTCCAAGCCACTCATCACCCTGACATAGAAATATATCAGCATTCCTTCAACAACACTGGGTCAAAATCTTGAAATGACCTCCCTAAAGGCATTGTGGGTCTACCTACACCACATGGGCTACAGTAATTCAAGAAGGTGGCTCATCACATTGTCCTCAAGGGTAATTAGAGGTGGGCAATAAATACTGGCCAAGCAGTGATGCCTATATCCCATAAGAGAATAAAAAGAAAATCAGGTCTGCAACTTATTTTAAGCAGAGGACTTTGTATTTTGTTGATTTTTATAAGGTGCAATGGTGTATTAATGCATTAAGTCATTTCTACACAAAAGTTTGCACTTTTGTGTAAGGGCAGCACAGTGGCTCAGTGGTTAGCACTGCTGCCTCACAGCACCAGGGACCCGCGTTCGATTCCAGCCTCGGGCGTCTGTGTGGAGTTTGCATGTTCTCCCCATGTCTGCGTGGGTTTCCTCTGGGTGCTCTGGTTTCCTTCCACAGTCCAAAGATGTGCAGGTTAGGTGGATTGGCCATGCTAAATTGTCCATAGTGCTCAGGGAGAGGTGGGTCTGGGTGGGATGCTCCGAGGTTCGGTGTGGACATGTTGGGCCAAAGGGCCTGTTTCCACACTGTAGGGATTCTATGATGGCTAGTCATGTGTATGAAAGGTAAATGTATCCAGGTGTGTAGGTCACAAGGGAGTAAATTGTATGACTTTCTGTCGGTTTTCAGAGATGTAAGAAACAGCAGAGAATGTACGTCCTGTAGCAGTCTTGCCTCTGAGCAATGACGTGGGTTCAAATCCCATTTCACGGCCTGAAGTCCAATTTTAAAAAAAAGTTCCAATGCAGTATCAAGGGAGGGAGCGGTGTGCTGCTGAAAGTACTATCAAATTAAGGGATCCAACTGACTATTCAGGTTTTTATAAAAGACCCCATGGCACTATTTCTAAGAAGAGCAGGGGAGTTGACCCTGGTGTCTTGTCCAATACCTATCCCTTAATCAATAACACAATAGCAGATTATTTGGGTCATTATCACATCGTTAATCACATTCACGATTTAAAAATATGTTGGCGGAATGTTTGTATTGATGACACTGCTGAAGCAGAAGTATCACTCATTCATCCTCCCATTCCTTTGTCAAATTTGCAGATTACTTGGTTAGTTTAAATTATGAAGACAACACAAATAATTATAATTACCGTTCACAAAAGGACATGCAAGAACATCTGGGAGGAAAGCTTTTATACTATGAAAGAAGATAAGGATCGTGCATCTGCTAGGTCAAACTGGGAGGATGAGTGATATAATAAGGGCATCATTCCTGTAATCTTTCATTTTTTTTTGGTTCTCTCATTTCAATCTGATGCTTGAAGGAAAATTTCCCACTTCTAGGACAAAGATGACATTACTTGTAGTGGCTTTGTTCGACATAGCTACATTTTTTGAAAATAGTCGTATTAAAGAAAGTAGGAAACTTATTTGCTCACACAGATTTATTTCTGTGTGTGTGTGTGTGTGTGTGTGTGTGTGTCTGAGAGAGAGAGAGAAACGACATAGCACAAGGCCAGAAGAATTACATATGATCAATGCAGATCAAGTGAATGTGAATTTGAAATTATGCATGGTCTCATAGGCTATCAATGGTGATATTATTTAATCTACCTCCAGGCAAGCTCAAGGAGCCTAATTCTATTTGCCACTCATCAATATCTTCCACTAAAATAGAATACAGGCAGTTTCTTTGGTGAGAGACAAATCAAGAAAATAAATTGTGTTCTTCAGTATCTCATGTATTTGGTTCAAATATTCAGATATTGTGACAGACAGATTTCAAAATGAATCCAAATATTTTTATATATCACAGTGAAGTCCTAGAGTACTGCGTTTTGCGAACCTAACAGGTAGCTACAGTGTAGCTGAAATTGTTTCTGCTGTCAGTTTGAACTAGGAGCATACACCTATCAGTATCATCTCTCTATGTTAATTGTAAATGCAAACCAAATTTTAGGCACCAAGAGAGATAATAGGTACTGCAGATGCTGGAGAATCCGAGATAACAAGGTGTGGAGCTGGATGAACACAGCAGGCCAAGCAGCATCAGAGGAGCAGGAAAGCTTGACGTTTCGGGCCTAGACCCTTCATCAGAAATGGGGGAGGGGAAGAGGGTTCTGAAATAAATAGGGAGAGAGGGGGAGGCAGATAGAAGATGGATAGAGGAGAGGATAGGTGGAGAGGAGGCAGACAAGTCGAAGGGGCGGGGATGGAGCCAGTAAAGGTGAGTGTAGGTGGGGGGGTAAGGAGGAGATAGGTCAGTCCAGGGATGACGGACAGGTCAAGGGGGCGGGATGAGGTTAGTAGATAGGAGATGGGGGTGGGGCTTGAGGTGGGAGAAGGGGATAGGTGAGAGGAAGAACAGGTTAGGGAGACGGGGACAAGCTGGGCTGGTTTTGGGATGTGGTTGAGGGGAGGGGAGATTTTGAAGCTTGTGAAATCCACATTGATACCATTGGGCTGCAGGGTTCCCAGGCTGAATATGATTTGCTGTTCCTGCAGCCTTCGGGTGGCATCATCGTGGCATTGCAGGATGGACATGTCGTCTGAGGCCGCAATAATAACCAAAAAAGAATCCCCTCGTCCTCACGTACTACCCCACCAACCTCCGGATCCAACGCATCATCCGCCGACACTTCCGCCATCTGCAATCCGACCCCAACACCAAAGACATTTTTCCCGCTCCACCTTTGTCTGCCTTCCGGAGGGACCACTCCCTCCGTGACTCCCTTATCCGCTCCACACTCCCCTCCAGCCCCACCACACCCGGCACTTTTCCCTGCAACCGCAGGAAGTGCTACACCTGCCCCAACACCTCCTCCCTCACCCCAATCCCAGGCCCCAAGAAGACTTTCCACATCAAGCAGATGTTCACCTGCACATCTGCCAATGTGGTATACTGCATCCGCTGTACCCGTTGTGGCCTCCTCTACATCGGGGAAATGAAGCGGAGGCTTGGGGACCGCTTTGCTGAACACCTGCGTTCAGTTCACAACAAACAACTGCACCTCCCAGTCGCGAACCATTTCAACTCCCCCTCCCATTCCTCAGACGACATGTCCATCCTGGGCCTCCTGCAATGCCACAATGATGCCACCCGAAGGCTGCAGGAACAGCAAATCATATTCAGCCTGGGAACCCTGCAGCCCAATGGTATCAATGTGGATTTCACAAGCTTCAAAATCTCCCCTCCCCCAACCACATCCCAAAACCAGCCCAGCTCGTCCCCGTCTCCCTAACCTGTTCTTCCTCTCACCTATCCCCTCCTCCCACCTCAAGCTCTACCCCCACCTCCTATCTACTAACCTCATCCCGCCCCCTTGACCTGTCCATCCTTCCAGGACTGACCTATCTCCTCCCTACCTCCCCACCTACACTCACCTTTACTGGCTCCATCCCCGCCTCTTCGACTTGTCTGCCTCCTCTCCACCTATCCTCTCCTCTATCCATCTTCTATCCGCCTCTCCCTCTCTCCCTATTTATTTCAGAACCCTCTTCCCCTCCCCCATTTCTGATGAAGGGTCTTGGCCCGAAACGTCAAGCTTTCCTGCTCCTATGATGCTGCTTGGCCTGCTGTGTTCATCCAGCTCCACACTTTGTTACTTAGGCACCAACAAATCAGTTTTGGGCAATATATTTTATACAATTTAAATAGCTCAAACACAACCAGCAAAATCATTAAGCGAAGCTTTTTTTGTATAAACAAATTTAATAGAACTAATTTCAGAATCGGTCACTAGATCATAAATTGTCAACAAAAAAACTGAAAGAACTGCCTAAGCTGTAAATCTGAAACAGACATTGCTGGAAAATCTCAGAAGGTCTGACAGCGTCTATGGAGAGAAATTAGTGCTCACATTTTGGATCCAGTGACCCTTCTTCAGAACAGTTCTGAACATGTTCAGATAGGGGACACATTTGTAACGTGAGAGCAGAAAGATTTAAAAAAGACGAGGCAATTTTTTTTTAAACTGTGTGGTTTGTGTGTAGAATGAACTTCCAGAGGAAGTGGTGGACACGGATACAGTTGTAACATTTAAAAGATATTTGGATAAGTTTATGAATAGGAAAGATTTGGAAGGGCATGGGCCAAGTACTGGCCGGTGGGATAAATTTAGTTTGGGATGATGGTTGGCAGGACTGTTTGAACTGAAGGGTCTGTTTTCCGTGCTGTATGATCCTGTAATTCAATGACTTTCTTCAATGATACCTCATCAATGACTCCCCAATCCAGAGTGAAGTGCATTATATTTCATGTGAAAATAGTTTTATTTATCAATATCAGGATGTGTGATGAAACCTACACTGGTAATGGTTTACACAAATCAGATTACATCATGAGAGCTGTATTTTCAATGCTAATAATGGAAAATGGGTCCACTTGTTGAAAATTTAAATTAATATCTGATTACATTATTCAGAGTAAACTGTCATAACTGTATAGCACTGATTTAGCACAGACTCGAGATTACATTAAATACTGTGAATTAGTCACTTACTATAATTTATGCAGATTGTAATGAAAATCATACAGCACCATTGCCTAAGATTTTTCAGCAACGCCATGCCAATTTCAGCTTTTTTTTAGTAAGTTCTATGATTAATGACACCTTTTACATATCACATTACAGTGATGCTGAATAATTTAAAAAATATTAATGACACTGTCTTCAATAGCTCTTAAAGCTGTGCTGAATGGAGTACATCTCAGCAAAAAATCATGTTAATGATATAATCACAGCTAATCAATTTTACTTGAGTTATTCTGTGTCTACCTGATCATTGTGAAAATCGCAGCATACCATTACAGAACCAGCATCCAGCAAGGATATACGAGTACTGCATTTGCTGATGTACCATTTTTTGGATGAGACATTTGGCCATGATCCTCATGGGTAGAGACACAAAATCTCATGGCACTACTCAGGCTACTGGGAGGGCAGGGGAATTCTCCCAGTGTTTTGGACAATATTTATACTTCACCATGTTTCACTTCAAAATTACTTAATTGGCTGTCAAACACTTGATGTTGTCAGTTAGTTTAAAAAATGTCAATGAAATTCATCCTTAAAAATATTAATTCATATTTCAAAATGGAACATCATTATTCCAGAACATTTTGCGTGAACATACACAACCTCACTAATGGCATCCCCATATTCTTAACCATACTGCACTGTGTTGTCAGATGTCTTTCCCTTGCAATCAACTGTGAAAAATACCTCTCACAGAGGAATCTATAATTGCACTCTTAAAAATGACTTAGCTACCTGGATAAAAGCCTAGTAGTTATTCCTGTATTAAAAAACAGGTGCTATTACTAAGTAAATTAATTTTACCCACTCACCCAGAGACCCTGCATATCGTTAGTTTATGAAAATTCATATATTAGTTAAAGCTATCATGTCCTGCAAGAGCAGTGAGAAAAGCTGAAAATATAACATTACAACAGTGTGATACAGAACGAAGTAGCTCCAGTATGAGTTACCATAATGTGGTAGGAGTTTATTTTTATTCATTTTACAGGATGTGGACATCGCTGGCTGGCCATCATTTATTTCCCGTCCCTAGTTGCCCTTGAGAAGGTGGTGGTGAGCTGCTGTCATGAACTACTGCAGTCCTCCTGCTGTGGGTTGACCCACAATGCTATGAGGGAGGGAATTCCAGGATTTCGATGCAGTGACAGTCAAGAAATAGCGATATATTTCCAAGTCAGGATGGTGAGTGACTTGGAGGGGAACTTGAAGGTGGCGGTGTTCCCATGAATCTGCTGCCCTTGTCCTTCTAGCTGGAAGTAGTCATGGGTTTGGAAGGTGCTGTCTGAGGATCGTTGGAGAATTTCTACAGTAGATCTTGTTTATAGTACACACGGCTGCTTCTGAGTGTCAGTGGTGGAGAGAGTGGATGCTTGTGGACGCAGTGCCAACCAAGTGGGCTGCTTTGTCCTGGATGGTGTCAAGCTTCTTGAATGTTATTGGAGCTGTATCCATCCAGGGGAGTGGGGAGTATTCCATCACACTCCTGCCTTGTGCCTTGTAGATGGTGCACAGGCTTTGGGGATTCGGGAGGTGAGTTACTCACTGCAGTATTCCTAGCCTCTGATCTGCTCTCGTAGCCACCACATTTATGTGGTGAGTCTCCCTGCTGGTTCATACCCATTCTTTCAGAAAAATTACTCTGAACACCAAAATTGCTGCATGCACAAATGGGTCCGATGTCCCCAAGCCAAAATACATCCGCACACATGGAGTCAACATCACTGTCAGCAATCACTTACTAACACATATGTAATCTCCACCTAGGGAATTCTGTGTCAAGTGCATGCACAAATGCAGTGGTTAACAAGCATGGGGCTGGATGAACACAGCAGGTCAAGCAGCATCATAGGAGCAGGAAAACTTGACGTTTCGGGCCTAAACCCTTCATCAGAAATGGGGGAGGGGAAGAGGGTTCTGAAATAAATAGGGAGAGAGGGGGAGGTGGATAGAAGATGGATAGAGGAGAGGATAGGTGGAGAGGAGGCAGACAAGTCAAAGAGGCGGGGATGGAGCCAGTAAAGGTGAGTGTAG
>JAHRHZ010000019.1:20699720-20748753 GCA_024137785.1 Ginglymostoma cirratum
CCCCCTCTCTCCCTATTTATTTCAGAACCCTCTTCCCCTCCCCCATTTCTGATGAAGGGTTTAGGCCCGAAACGTCAAGTTTTCCTGCTCCTCTGATGCTGCTTGACCTGCTGTATTCATCCAGCCCCATGCTTGTTATCTCGGATTCTCCAGCATCTGCAGTACCTTTTATCTCTGATGCAGTGGTTAACAGGTGTGTTTCTAATGCAATGCACGGTTTCTGTGTATTTCTGATTCAATTGGAGCCAATTTAGCTGCAGACGTAATGTGTGATTTTTTTTCCCCAGAGACTGAGAGGTTCACTTTCTGAATTATGTCCACTTTAACACAAGGCACTGCTGACCCAATGAGAAGAATAAGACAGCTTTGAGGCAGTCAAAACGAGCAGTTATATTTCTCGCTAAACTGCAGTCATGGGTTGCCTTGTTGCACTCTTGGGATTGTGGTTGCATTGCTGCCACAATTATTCCAGTCCCTCTTCTTCTCCACAACTGGAGCTAATTTTATGCTGAATCACTGCTCAGGTATTGATTCCAAACAGTGTCAAGTTGCAGTTTGATTAAATGGAGAGCACCATCTTTATTCCTGGCAGCTACTTTGCATCAGTGCAAACCTACTTACGTACATGCACAGTTGCTGCCCCAATTAGTAGTGGCATTGATAGCAAACATTGCCATTTTCTTTCATTCTGCACTGAGATCCCCACATTTTGGGAGTGGAGAACATGTTTAGAGAATAGTTAATAGCATTCTTGTCTCTGAATCACAAGGTTCCAGATTCAAGGACCACTCAGACATGAGGATAAATATCAAGACTGACAATCAAGAGCAGTACTAAGGGAGGACTGCACTGGTGAACATCTTTTGGATAAGATGCAAACTTGAGGCTACATCTGTCCTCTCAGTTGGATGTAAAAGATACCATGCACAATGGCAGGGAAGTTATCCCCAGTGTCCTGGTCAGAAATATTTGTACCTCAAACAACATTACAAATACTGATTATCTGGTAATTTATTACATTGCTGCGTGAAAGCTTGCAACGTGCAAGCTATTCCTATAACACTGACAAAATTTCAAATTGAATATAAAACACTATACAAATGAAAGACTTTAATACTGTTTGGTATCAACTAGAATAACATTGAGTTTTGGGATCAAATATTCCTTCATGCAATGCAAGGTATACAACATATGAAGATTAGAGGGGCAAATGAAGAATAAGCAGCATCAAACTAGTTCAGTTCTCAAAACTTTTATCTCTCAAAAGAAATTACGAGTCAAGTCCCCTGACATCAACTGTTTGCAGTGCCCTACACATCACTGCAAAATCTGTCCCAGTTTCCACCCTCTATTTAATAGTCTACTATGTAATGTACATTTCCATCAAGTGTCCTTTTTTTTCCCTTCACTCATGGAATGTATCCCTGGGCAACGCGATGATTCACTGCTGATCTCTAATTCCTCTCGATGGTGAGGAGTCTTCTCAAATTGTTGCTTTCTGTGGGACTGTTTGGGACCCAGCAACAGTGAAGTAATAGCAACATATTTGCAAATCAGGATAGTGTGTTAAATTTGTAAATGGTGATGTTTGCCTTTTCATTTTAATGGATAGAGGTAACAGGTCTCGAAGATGCTATTTAAAGAGCCTTGGTAAATCACTGCAATGTATTCTGCAGACAGTATACATTTTTTGCCAGTGCGCCACTAGTGACATCAGTGAAGGTGCTGGATGGGGTGCTAATCAAGCAGGCTGCTGTATCTTGGACAGTAGTCAGCTTCAGAAGTGTTTTTTGGAGCTACCCTCATTGAGGCAAATGGAAAGTATTCCATCACTCCAGTTTTTTGTTTTACAGACTAGCAAAAGCTTTGAAGAGTTGAGTTCCTTGTCAGATAATTCTTAGTTTCTCTGTTGTTGCAAACACAATAGTTATATGGCTGATCCAGTTATCATTCTGGTGAACGATAATCCTCAGGATGTTTACGGTGAGGGATTCAGTGATTGCAATGGCACCGAATTTCAAGGGGAGCTGGCTATGTTTTCTTGTTGGAGTTGATCATTGTCTGGCACCAGTATAGCACAAATATTACTTACCAATTATGAGCCTGAATCTGTATATTGTTCAGGACTCACTACTGACAAATTACTTAATACATTTAAAAATGTTTGAACATTTCTTTCCAGTAGCCAATAATATCTTTAATGAATTTGGCCCAGGTTTTGTCAGTGGAAACCACTATAACAATGTCACTTTGTGACTATTGGTCCATAATTTTACACCAAATTCAGCTGTGTGATGGTCAGTAATAATGGGATTAAAATACTTGACTCCCCAAAAACATAGAAACATCATACAGAAGGTCTAGAATAATTAAATAAGGTGTAGGGTTGACCACAAAACACAAAAGTTGCATCGAGTTGGGCTAAGCAATTAAATATCTTAACAGTATCAGAACCAATACAGTATTTCCAATATTTTTGCAATTATACTGGCTGTCTTAAAAGTGTGTTATTGGGAGGACTGTTGAATCGTTCTGAAGTAGCAGTCAAATAAAAGGTCATGTTATGTGGTTGCTTTGGCATTTAGAATGTAAACAAGGTGTTACGGGAGGTCAGGGAAGGAAACAGCACAGCAGGACAGCAACCAGTCAGAAATAAAAGGAAGCAGTAAATACAGTGTGAAGCAAACGTCAATACTACAAAGCAGAAGCGATGGACACTCGGTGGCAAACAGTAAAGCTTAATAGCTTAGCATTGTGCATTCTTTTTCAGTTTATTTGATAGCTTTGCACAACTATGAGCAAGGGAGTGAGACCAACTGGATAAATCTTTCAAATAGCCGGCACAGACATGATGCCGCTATCGCTGTCTCACTTACTGCGCAATTCTACAACAACTTTTATTTGTAAGTACTATAGTTGTAAAAGCCTCGTCTTTAATACCTAAACAATCTCATAAAATTGTACTAAAATGGATAAGATATAGATCTGTTTCTGTGTTTCTTAACATTGCTGTTATCTTCAAAAGTCCAAAGGCATACAGAAAATTGATCTGAATGTATAAAATACAACTTATCATTCTACATTATATTCAATGCCATGTGTACTTATTACATGTTCCAAACCTCAAGGCCATTGCAAGTACGAATGATTGTTTCAACATGTTGCAGTCAAGGCCAGTTTTAGAATGTTTGGGTTGCTGATCCCAGAAGTACCAAAAGTATTAAACCCTTAAAAATCACAACTTTGTGCAGATACATATAAATATATGAACTAGGAACAAGAGTAGGCCACTCAACCCTTTTAAATCTGCTCTGCCATTCAATAAGTTCATGACCGATCTGATTCTAACCTCAACTCTCCAGTTCTGCATACCCATGATAGTCTTTCATTCCCTTAGTAATTAAGAATGTATTAATCTATGCCTCAAAGATTATGAGGCATAATCTCATAATCTTATTTTAAAATTTCTGCGTCCACTGCCTTTTAAGAAAGGGAATTCCCAATGACTCTGAGTCCTCAGAGGAAAAAAAATGTCTCTTCATCTGTCTTAAATGGGAGACATCTTATTTTTAAACTATGACTCCTAGTTTTAGATTCTCCCACAAGTAGGGACATCCTTTCAACATCCATCAACAAGTCTCCTCAGGATCTTTTTTGTTTTAACTAAGTCACCTCTGGCTTTTCTAAACTCCATAGGAAACAGGCCTAGCCGTCTAGTCTTCTGCGTAAGGCAAATACAACACATTCTTAATGATCAGATAAATCATACACAACATTTCATTGCCATGTTGTATTCTGGTTATGAAATGCAGTTTAGGTTTATCCAAAGCAAGTAGAAACATTTTACCCTCAAATACACCTGTTAATTTAGCCACACACATTGCAGTAATTAAAAAGAAATAGTGAGTACTATTCGTATGAACTTAACAGTTGAGCTCCCTCTCTTTAACAGTAAAGATGTCGAGTAAACTTTGTGCATGGCAATAGATTCTGAACCCACAATAATAAAGGCTGCACAGCAGGACTGCAGCTAGCAGTTTTCAAAAAGAAAGTTTTTATTTTCCATTACTGCAGAACAATCAGATCACAAGTATTGTTAAATATTACTTGGGGCCAAGCATTTCACTTGGTTTGACCCACTGTTCAAATTGCTCTGGTGTAAGGAATCCCAACTTGACTGCCATTTCTTTTAATGTTGTACCTTCTTTGTGGGCTGCCTTGGCAATCTTTGCTGCTTTGTCATAGCCTGTTTGTAAGTAGAAGCATAAATAATTATTCCTTGGTTACAAACAATCCAGAATTATTCCAACTTTATGACAGATTGCAGTTCACACAACTCCACAGAGCAACTCATGCAATTGTACTTCATTCTGTTGCCTCCAATCAAAAACAAAATGATCAAAAATATACACTGAAGAATGAGGGGAGCTCTCACTATAGACTCCAAATCCCACGACGTGTCATGGTTTCTGGTACAATGTGGGCCAAAAAACCTGGAAACCTCCTACTGGTTACCATTAATCAACCTCCCTCAATCCTTCATGCTGAACCTCACCTGGAGGATGCACTGAGGGTATGAAGGCCATTATGTGTTCCAAACAGAGAATTTACATATTCAATGCTGACTGACTGACTTGGTTTAATTGTCACCAAGACAGTCAACCAAGACCTGAAAGACATATCTGCAGACTGATTTTTATTTCAAATCAACAACATCACTTAGGAAAACCAAAAGAACCGTGAATGCTGAAAATCAGAAACTGCTAGAAAAGCTCAGCAGGTCTGGCAGCATCTGTGAAGAGAAATCACAGTTAATGTTTCTGGTCCAGTGACCCCTCCTCAGAACAGCACATATTTCCCAAAGTAAAAACAAAATGTAATAAAATTTATCATTAACGGACTACTCTCTTACCAATATGTGGGTTAAGTGCTGTCACCAACATTAGTGATTCATTCATTAACTTGTCAATTCTTTGTGTGTTAGCCTGAATTCCAACCACACAGTGGTCTGTGAAGGATACACATGAATCTCCAATCAGTTGGGCTGAATTTAGCACATTTTTGATCTGGAAGAGAGGAATAAATATATTGAAACATCTCGGTGGTTAGAAAATGCAACAAATATAAAGAACTGAACATTGCTCAATTTTTGTGTCCCCAAATGTATCCAAATCAGGGATGATGACTAATACGATGACACACATCTTCTCCTTCCCCAACACAGTGATGTCTTAAAAATAAGGGGATGCGGTTCTACCTCCAAGACTGAGTGTAAAAATTAAGCCTGGAACACCAGTGTAGTACTGACAGAGTGCAGCACTGTCAGAAATGCCATCTTTCAGATGAGAACTGCAACTCCATTTATCTGTTTGGGTGGGTTGGATAGATTCCATTGCACTAATTTGAAGATGAGCTGGAGGTTTATCCCTGCCCTGCCAATATTTGTCACTCCATTCATATTACAATAACAGAGCTGGTTACCGTCATGTTTTTGTTTGCGGAGCTTGATGTGGGCAAATTAGCTATGTTTCCTATGCCAGAATGGTGACTGGACATCAAAATCATTTTATTGGCTGTAAAGTACTTTGAGGCATCTGATGGCTGTGAGAAGTGCTGTATAAGTGCAAGTTACTTTTTCCTCCTCTGCATCAGAAAATTCAATCTTTCAAGAGCTTAAATATCACATTGTCTTGTAAAAAAAAGCAAAACGACAGGTGTGTTGAGACCTTGAAGATCCACTGAGCTTAAAGATTGGTTTGTCATCCACT
This sequence comes from Ginglymostoma cirratum, assembly GCA_024137785.1. Lineage (NCBI taxonomy): Eukaryota > Metazoa > Chordata > Chondrichthyes > Orectolobiformes > Ginglymostomatidae > Ginglymostoma > Ginglymostoma cirratum. The sequence goes on from JAHRHZ010000019.1 coordinate 20,705,489, forward strand.
TCAGCACACAGGTTCCTGAAAATACTTCACTACAATTTACTATACAGCCTATATTTTAAATAGCAGTGACAATGCAGGATTCATGCATTTTGAAGCTTCTTATAAAACAAAAATACAGTTCACTGTTGAGAATATGGAACTCACAACCACATGGGATGGTTGAAAACAAAACTTAACAGCAAGTTAGAAAAGGGGTAAAAAATGAATAAGAAGGTGATAGTTTGAAAATGTGACAGGAAGTAAACAGAGAAGCAGTAGGCTTGTGTGGAGCAGATGCTGGGACACTGTGCAAATTTAAAGGAGAGATAGACAGATTTTTAATTAGTAATGGATTGAAAGAACATGGGAAGCAAGCAGCGATGTGGAGTTGAGCCAAGATGAGATCAGCTGTGATCGTATCAAATGGCACAGTGGGCTTGAACAGCTGAACTGCCTAGTGCAGCTCTTAGTTCAGCACGTGGACTATGAGCCCTGGAACAGCCGAGCAGCGAGCCCTGATACAGCGCATGGGTTGCGAGCCTCAGAGCAGCACATCGGGTAGTAGCCCCAGGGCAGCGTGCAGGCAGTGAGTCCCAGGTGCGGGAAAGGTAGTCCCGGAACTTAGGAACAAAATCAAAGTTGCTGGAAAAGCTCAGCAGGTCTGGCAGCATCTGTGAAGAAAAAAAATCAGAGTTAACGTTTCAGGTCCAATGACCCTTCCTCAGAACCTTCCTGGAACTTACCCTGGAGCAGCTGAGTGCTGGTGTGGAACAGACTGGGGCTTGGAGTGGGGTGGGAGCAGCTTTTGGACTGAGGTCTGGCGCAGGCAGTCAGACCACGTGCAGAGGCCCTGCGCTGAGCTGCTACAATGTCATGTCTATTTGAAATTTCCTAACTTACTGAAATATCAACTCCTTAATGATGTCTTATTTTTAATTTTTGAACACTGTAAAGTAATGCAATTACTTGTAATCCATTGCTGTACCCAAGAATTGTACCGAGGTACATGTACCTAAGATGTCTGCCTTCTTATGGTGACACTGTAGAAGTTTTCACTATAATCTATTGTAGGAGTACCTGTGAAAATGATTCTATTCTGATTCTTATAAAACACCAGCACAGACATAACGACCTATTCGTTCTAAGTAACTGAAGCAGTTTTGTTATGAAACAACTGTGAAGACCCACAGAAAACAATAAATTCTGACAGTGGCAAACTTGGCTGACCATGCCAATTGTTTTCATCTTTGCATTTCAAACAACCAACTAATCTCAAAAAATTTGCATATAATGACTTTCATGCACATTCTTTAGGAGGGCAGGAGTGGAAAGGCAACATAAATAAGGGAAGGAAATTAGACTTGTGACCTCAAGTCATCACTAAGCACTTCACAACCAAAGAAGTACTTGTGAAGTGTAGTCGCTGCTGTAATACAGAAAATTGCAACAATCAATTTGGACGTGGCAAGGTCCTCCATAACTTATTGTTACCAATTTTTGAGATTGGTTGTTTGAATCTCTTTGGCTTTACTATCGAAGCCCTGATGACATACTGTGATAATTTGAACTTCTGGTTTGGAATTGTCGCCTCCTCTTTTCCCCTACCACTAACAAACAGTGAATAACTGCACTTGCTCTTTACCATTTCAGCATTAGCAGTGCAGAATATACTATCACTCTAGATATCAATCCAAGACCCAAACTACAATCTAACAGTAAATGAAGTCTGAGGATTAGTGCTATTTAAAAATGCACACAGGCATAAAGCTCTGCACATCAAAAACAGTTGGAGTTAAAAGAAAATCAATTATTCAGCAAATCAATCAATACATTAAATCACTTTATAGGTAGAACTGCATATATGTAACACGAGCCAATTCTTTCGAATATTATCAAGTTTCCTAGTACTTACTATCATGGGTTTGAAAACATTCAGCTCAAAGTGGCCATTACTTCCGCCAACAGAAACAGCAACATGATTTCCCATGACCTGTGCTGCGACCATGGTGATAGCTTCACACTGGGTGGGGTTTACTTTACCTGTCAAAACACAAAAATGCAATTAACATTTGCCATGAAAGTTACAATCACACATTACCAGAAATAGTAATCCTCATTATGTTCTTACTGCAAAAGCATGACAGCACAAGATGGTCTTTTTAGCAACTTGAAGTGAAATGGCTTTCTGATTAGCAATTATCATGTCTAGACTGAACAGTCTTTCAGTCAGCTGTGGTTCCCTAAAACCTAGCAGTGCAGTTTTCTTTAAGAAACAGAATCCTGCAGATGCTCAACTTGAAATAAACCTGGAAGAACTCAGCATGTCAGAGCATCTGCGGAGAGAGAAGAGACCTAATTTTTCAGGTGGGTGACCTTATCTTTGAAAAAGTTTATGTAAGCTTTGAACAAGAGGTGAGAGTGGGACAAGGACAAAATGAATGTTTGTTCTATGGTGAAAGACAGGAGAGACTGAACAGTTGAAGAGTTAGCTTACCAGGGTTGACGGTAATGGTGCAAGAAAAGAAACAAAGAAAGATGTGCCTACTGCAGATGTGATACTGTCAAAAAGAGAACATGAAACTTGCAAAGAAAATGAAACAAAAAAGGGGCAGGGGTTATAATCTGAAATTGCTGAATTCAACGTTGATTCCAGAAGATTGTAAAGTATTTAATTGAAGGGCAAGATGATGGTCATCAAGCGTACGTTAACCTTCACTGAAACAGTGGAGAACAGAAAAGTCAGTGCAACAGCAAGGTGGATAATTAAAATGACAGCTGCCAGAAGCTTGGCATTAGGTTTGGGAATTGAAGACAGGCATTCCACAAAGTATTCAACCAATCCGTGTTTGCTCTCTCCTACGTATGGGGGAGCATATTGTGAGAGGTGAACAGAGCAGACGAGACTGAAAGGAGTAGACACAAATCACTGCTTTACTTGGAAGGACAGCTGGGCACCTTGGAGAATGAAGAGACAGAAGACAAAAGGGCAGGTGGTATATCTCCTGCACTTGCATTAAGAGGTGTTGTGGGCAGGTTATGGGATATTGGAGGTGACTTGGACCAAGATATCATGGAGAGAATGGTCCCTACAGAATGATGAAAGGAGAGGATATGGGAAGATGTCTCCCTTGATCCTTAAACTGTGAACCTTGGTTCTGGACTCCCCAGTATTCAGGAATATCCTTCCTTCATTTAACATGTCTAATTCTGTTAGAATTGTACACACTTCTATGAGATTTTCCCACCTCCCACCTGACTCTTCTAAACTCCAGTGAATATAGTCCTATCCGATCCATTGTCTTTTCATATGTCAGGCCTGCTATCCCAGGAGTCAGTCTGCTAAACCTTTGTTGCACTCCCTCCATAAACAGAGCATCCTTCCTCCGATAAGGAGGCCAAACCTGCACACCATACTCCAGGTGTGGTCTCATCAAAACCTTGTAGATCTGCAAAATAAAAACCCTTTCCCATTCTTGACCCCTCCCACAATGAGCGCCAATATACATTTGTCTTCTTCACTACCTGCTGCAACTGTGTGCGTAACTTTCAGCGAGAGGTGTGTAAAGATGCACAGGTCTCATTGCACCTCACCCTTTCCCAACCTATCACCATTCAGATAATAATCTGCCTTCATGTTTTTGCTATCAAAATGAACAACCTCATATTTATCCACACTTTACTTCATCTACCATTCATTTGCTCACTCATTCAATTCTCCTAAATCACACTAAAGCATCTCAGCATCCTCCTCACAGTTCATCAAACCACCCAGCTTTGTGTCATCTATAAACCTGGAGATATTACATTTAGTTCCCTCATCTAAATCATTAACAATTGTTGCGAATAGCTGAGGGCAAGTGCTTTGTCACTAGTCACTGGCTGTCTAACAGAAAAAGACCTGTTTATTCTTACTCTTTCGTTCCTGTTCTCTATCTGTATCAGCACTCCAGTCTCACGTGCTTTAATTTTACATGCTAATCCTCAAATGGGACTTATTGAAAGCCTTCTGAAAATCTAAGAAATTTGCATCTACTGCCTCTCGCTTATCAACTCTGCCAGTTACATCCTCAAAAATTCCAGCAGATTTGTGAAGCATGATTTCCTGTTCGTAAATCCATACTGCCACTGTCCAATCCTTTCACTATTTTCCTGCTGTTAACTCTTTTAGACTGGACTCTATCATTTTCACTATACCCAATGTCAGATAATGGTAGGTGTTAGTGTAGAAGGTATAGACAGGAAGAACCTTCCTGTGGTTCTGGGAGGGGAACGATTGAGAGCAGAGGTGCAGAAATTGGATTGGATTAGTCAAGAGTTCTTTCAACTACAGGATGCTCACCTGAAGGAAAACAGTGTCACGTAAGGGTGCATCACAAGAACTGATGCAATGGAGACTGAGAAACTGAAAGAATAGAAGGGAGTCCTTATGGCATTTGAGTACACATATACAGAAGTGTAGTCAAATTAACTGTGGGACTGTAATGAATTAGTTGATGGCCTATCACCAGGAATGAAGACAGAGAAGTCAAAGAAGGAAAGGGAAGAGTTGAATATAGACCATGTAAAACAGAGAAAAGTATGGAAATTGGAAGCAAAATTTTATGACATTTTCCAAATCAGGCCACGAGCAGGCTAATGCAAACACCACTTGTAACTTTGCCCTGATGAAAGGTCACATTCTTGAAACATTTTCTCTCTTATAGATGTAAGATGACTTGCTCAGTATTTCCAGAATGTTCTGTCTCCACGCAGTTTCTTGATGCGCTAACACAAACACCAATCAGGCTCACATGTAGTTTCCCAAACATAAATCACCTGAACAGCACTGATCTAGGCCAGAACCTTCTTGATGGAACAAAAAAAGGGAAGAGACATTTCTGCATCTGTCATGGTGACTGAAAGACAAAAAGCTTCTGCAACATGTCTCTCTTCTTGATGTGGCGTCAGCACTAACATGGATGGATTGTATAAAAAAAACAATTTATGTCATTACCCGACACTCAATGCTGTTTGCTTGAAGGATAATCTTCCTTTAATCATACGAGTTTTGGTCAAGGAGTTGTTCGCTTTAACTTGAACAGACTCTGTTTAAATATAGTCCATTTTTTGTAGAGCCTGTGTCTTAAAATAGACTGTTCGCTGTAGGTTTGCCAAAAGTCCCATCCCACCAACTCAACAATTGGCACAACGGCATCAACACTTACTCAACTGTTAAGAAAAAAAGTACAGGTGACTTCAGGCTATTCTCATATCCCACAACACACCTCTGCACTGGAGAAATACTGATACAAGTGGAGTCTTACCACATGTAGTAGTGACAGTCTTTAAAAAAACCCAATGGTGCCAGACAGATAGATTTTCATTGATTTTGCTGTCAGGCCTTCATTTACGTCTAAGCCCACAGAATCAAACAACCTTCATCTTACTGCTATAGGAACCGTGACTGTGTGGCCTTCAGCACACCGATTAACAACTGCAGCACCAGTTAAAGTAAAAAGGAAAGTGACGTATAATGGTTGAGCACTGCTGTTTCAGGATCTATTAAAAGAACCCAGCAGTGGTTACAGGAGAAACAAGTTTAGGCCATCCATGTGGGCTGTTGGTTGAGGCATGTTATATGATAACTAGGCCATTAGTGGAAAGAGAAAATGGGATCCACTTTTTAACAAAAAAGAAGCCAAAAGAAAGTGTATTGTACAATTCCAACTAATCTACTGGACAAGTTACTGCAAAAAAGAGGAAATCAACTTTAAAACCCATTAAAAAGCAATAAAATTAATAACAGAAAACAGCAAGCCACTAAAACCATCATTTGAAAATAAAGTTGCTTGTCTTAGCAAAGAAGGGGCCATAAGATATTCACTTATTACTTTAGTGAAGCTTTACTAGAATAAAAACATTTACCTAGTTGCACAGAAATTAAATATTCCTGAACTGAATGACTTACTGTCAAAGCCTTATGACGTAGACTTATCAGGGCAACCAAAAAAGGTTTAATTTAAAATGATCACAATAGTTTATACTGTGGAAGAAGTGTTGGCAAATCAGCTCTGATTAGTTGAGGCTATGGTATGGAGAATATAACAGGAACCAGAGATTCCCCAATGCTTTGGGGTAATTCAAAAGAAGCCAAGACAAAAAAAGCACAATGTATTTTTTTCCATTTGCAGAGAATGGGTCCCCGCATTTTAGCAGATCACAGTAAATGTAAGTGAGCCACATTATGATCTTGACAGATTATCTTAAATTGGTTGTTCAGTTCTTAGCACGAAGAGCCTACTGTTCCTTGTTACTTTGACTATGGCACTCAGTCACTCAGAGTCAAGTTGCCAACCAATCAGCAGCCCATTCCCTTCTTAGAATAAAAAATTGCATTTGTCCTGATAAACGCACGATCAAGGTTTCGGCAACCTATCTTTTTTCAGCAATATTCAAGATTTGTGTCGAATGGATCAGTGCCACTATTTGTATAAATAAATTATATACTGTGATAATCAATTTTAAAGCCCATATTTAACGTCACCACCTTTCTCTAAGATGTATAGGATGACTGAATTGGAAGGAGGCCAATATCCTTGCAGGGAGACTTGCTAGTGCTATTCAGGAGGCTTTAAACCGGTGCAGGGAGCAAACCAATAGAGAGAAAAAAGGTTGAAGCTGATAAAGTAGGTGAGGGGAGCAAATCAAATAGTTACGGCAGGCAAGAGCTTGGCAGAGAATAAGGTAAGACTGATAAAATAATCTGCATTTCTTTAATGCAAGAGGCCTGACAGGTACAGCAGATGAATTTAGGGCATGGTTGGGAACATGGGATTGGGATGTCATAGCTATTACAGAAATGTAGCTCAGAGAGGGATGGGAATGGCAGCTTAACGTTTCACAGTATAGATGCTGCGGGAAGGATAGAAAAAGAGGCAAGAGAGGAGGGGGAGTGGCGTTTTTGATTAGGGATAACATGGCAGCTTTACTAGGGAGGTTATTCCTGGCAGATCATCCAATGAAATTACATGGATGGAACTGAGAAACAAGAAAGAGATGATCACTTTGTTGGGATTGTATTATAGGTCCCCCCCCATAAGTCAGCAGGAAATTGAGAAGCAAATATGTAAGGAGATCGGAGATATCTGCAAGAAAAATAGGGTCGTAATGGTATGGGATTTTAACTGTACATAAACTGGGTCTGTCATGGTGTTGACAGTTTGGATGAAGAGGAATTTGTTAAGTGTGTACAAGAAAACTTTCTTATTTAAGTATGTGGATGTACCTACTACAGATGGAGCAATACTTGACCTTCTGTTGGGAAATAAGGGAGGGTAAGCGACTGGGATGTTAATGGGGGAGCACTTTGGGGCCAGTGATGATAATTCTATTAGTTTTAAAATAGTTATAGAAAAGGACAGACCGGACCAAAAAGTTAAAGTTCTAAACTGGGGTAAAGCGAATTTTGATGGTTTTAGGCAAGAACTTTCAAAAGGTGATTGGAGGAGGTTATTCACAGGGAAAGGAATGGTTGGGAAATAAGAGGCCTATAAAAATGAGATATCAGGAGTTCAGAGACAGTACGTTCCTGTTAGTGTGAAGGGCAAGACTGGTATGTGTAGGGAATGTTGGATAATTTGAGAAATTGAGGCTCTGGTCAAGAAAAAGGAGGCATAAATCAGGTATAGACATCTGGGATCGAGTGAATCCCTAGAAGATTATCAGGGCAGTAGGAGTGTACTTAAGAGGGAAATCAGGAAGACAAAATGGAGACGTGAGATAGTGTTGGCAAATAGAGTTAAGAAGAACCTGAAGAGATTCTATAAGCACATTAAGAGCAAAACAGTAACTAGGGAAAGAATAGGGCCCCTTAAAGATGTGGCTGTCTGTGTGTGAAACCACACGAGATGGGTGAGATACTCAAATATTACTTCACGCCAGTATTTACTGTGGAGAAGGACATGGAAGCTAGGGTACTTGGGGAAATAAATAGTGATGCCTTATAAAAAGAGCTCGTATTACAGAAGAGATGGTGTTGGAAGTCTTAAAATGTATAAAAGTAGATAGATCACCAGACCTGATCAGGTGTTTCCGAAAACTTCGTGGGAAGCGAGGAAAGAGATTGTTGGGCCTCTTGCTGAGATGTTTGTATCATCAATAGCCATGGGTGAGCTGCCAGAAGACTGGATATTGGCTAATGTGGTGCCATTATTTAAGAAGGGCCATCAGGAAAAGCCAAGGAACCACAGACCCGGTCAGCCTTACGTCAGTGGTGGGTAAGTTGTTGGAGGGGATTCTGAGGGACAGGATTTATGTGCATTTGGAAAGACAAGAACTGATTAGCGATAGTCAACATAGCTTTGAGCTTGAGAAACCGTGTCTCACTAACTTGATTGAGTTTTTTTGAAGAGGTGACAAAGAAGATTGATGAGGGCAGAGGGGTAAACGTTGACTTTATGGATTTCAGCAAAATGTTTGACAAGGTTCTGTGTAGCAGACTGGTTAGTAAGGTTAGATCACATGGGATCCAGGGGGAGCTAGCCAACTGGATACAAAATTGGATTGAAGGTAGGAGACAGAGGGTGGTAGTAGAGGGTTGCTTTTCAGACTGGAGGCCTGTGGCCAGTGGCATGCCACAAGGATCAGTGCTGGGTCCACTGCTTTTTGTCATTTATGTAAATAATTTAGATGGTAATATAGGAGGTATGGTTACTAAGTTTGCAGGTGACACCAAAATATGTGGACAGTGAAGATTATCGTCTCAGTGTACAACAGGGCCTTGATCAAAGGGCCTATGGGATGAGGAGTGGCACATGGAGTTTTAATTTAGACGAATGTGAAGCACTGCACTTTAGTAAGGCAAACCAGGGCAGGACTTATACAGATAATAGTACGGCCCTGAGGAGTGTTGCCGAACAAAGAAAACTAGGGGTGCAGGTGCACAGTTCCTTGAAAGTGGAGTTGCAGGGTGGTCACTAAGGCATTTGGCACACTTACCTTCATTCGTGAGAACACTGAGTATAGGAATTGACATGTTATGTTGTGACTGTACAGGACATTGGTGAGACCACTTTTAGAATATGGCATACAATTCTGATCGCCCTTCTATAGGAAAGATGCAGAAAAGCTTTACCACATGGTTACTGGGGCTGGAGGGTGTGAGTTATAGGGAGAGAGTGAATAGGCTGTGCCTTTGTCCCCTGGACCATCACAGGCAGAGGGATTACCTTAATGAGGTTTATAAAATCATGAGGGGAATGGATAGGGTGAATAGCCAAGGTCTTTCCCTGGGGTGGAGGAATCCAAAACCAGAGAGCATAGGTTTAAAGTGAGAGGGGTAAGATTTTAAAAAGGACCTGAGGTGTAACTTTTTCATGCAGAGGGTGGTGCATGTATGGAATGAGATGCCAGAGGAAGTGGCAGAGGCTGGTGCAATTATAACATTTAAATAGCATCTGGATGGGTAAATGCATTGGAAGGATTTAAGGGAATATGGGCTAAATGCTGGCAAGTGGGTCTAGGTCAGATTGGGGTGTCTGGTCAGCATGGATGAGTTGGACCAAAGGGCCTGTTTCCGTGCTCTATGACTATTTATTTTTAACTTGTTTACAGGAGGTATCACTGGCTGGGCCTGACCTAGTTGTCCCCAAAATGCATTCTTGAACGACTGCAATACATTTGGTGTAGGTACACCTACAAAGCTGCTAGGAAGAAAGCTGCAGCTCCAGCCACACTGCAGGAATTGCACTACATTTCCAAGTTAGGTTAGCAAGTAGCTTGGAGGGAAATTCATAGGTGCTCTTGTCCTGTTAGATCGTAGTGGTTGTGGGTTTCGAAGGTGTCAGAGATAATAGGTACTGCACATGCTGGAGAATCCAAGATAACAAGGTGTGGAGCTGGATGAACACAGCAGGCCAAGCAGCATCATAGGAGCAGGAAAGCTTGACGTTTCGGGCCTAGACCCTTCATCAGAAATTGGGGAGGGGAAGAGGGTTCTGAAATAAATAGGGAGAGAGGGGAAGGCGGATAGAAGATGGATAGAGGAGAGGAAACAGAAGGTTCTGTTGAAGCAACCTTTTTGCTGCAATGCATCTTGTCGATGGCACAGACCACTGCCACTGTGCTTTGGTGGTGGAGAGAGTGACTGTGCAAACAGTCCCAATCAAGCGGGCACTGGATGGATGGTATCAAGCTTCTTGGAGCTGCATTCATTCGACCAAGTGGGAAAAACTCCATCGCACTCCTCGCTGTGGATTGTAGATCTCCGACATTGTTACTCACTGCAGGACTCTTAGCTGCTCGTACAGCCACTGTATTCATACGCTAGCTCAGTTTGGTTTCAAGTTTGTGGCAACACCCAGGATGTTGATTGTGGGAGATTCAGCAATGGCAATGCAATGAATGTCAAGAGGCAATGGTCCGATTTTCTCTTACTAAAGATGGTCGTAGCTTGGCACTTGGGTGGTGTGCATATAACTTGTCAATTGTCAGCCCAAATCTGGATATTGTCCAGGTCTTGCCACATTTTGACAAAGACTGTTTCAGTATCTGAGGATTTCTGAATGGTGCTGAACATTGTTCACTGATGACTGCACATTCCCATTTCTCACCTTATGATGGAGGGAAGCAGCTGAAAATGTCCTAAAACTGAGATGACACACCAACAACCACAACATTTTGCTTTGTCCTTGGTATGATTCTAATCAGCAAGAGTTTTCACTGATTCCCATTGATTCTAGTTTTGTTAGAGCTCTGTGATGTCACACCCGTGTGATCTTGATACCAAAGGCAATCATACTCACCTCCGCTCTAGAGTTCATCTCTTTTGTTCATGTCAGAACCAACACTGTAACGATGTCAGAAATCAATGAGAATCAGTAAGCTAATGCTATTCAAGTGTTGTTTAGTAGCGCTCAATGATTGAGAGTATGCTGATGGGGCAACAATTGGCTGGGCTGAGTCAGCTCTGTTCTGGGTGCACAGGCCATATCTGGGCAACATTCCATATTGTCGGGTAGATGGCAGTGTTATATAGCTGGACTGGAACATGTTGGCTAGGGATGTGGCAAGTTTTGCAGCACACATTTTCAGTACTATTGCTAGAATGGCAGGGCTTTTGCAGTGAACAGTACCTTCATTTGTTCAAAGTATTCTTCTGGCAAGTTTTGAAGCACAAATATTTTTTGATTCAACTAAGATTTTTGTAGGTGTTCATTCGGTTCTATAGGCAGACGGCTGCTTCTATGCACCATGGAGGTTCTGAAAACGTGTTGAATAAAGTTTAAATCAGTTATAGATTCCGTTGCATGCATGTATTCCATACGACAAAAGTATCAACAGAACCAAAATAGCCACTTCAGACAGACAGTCACTTTGCTTTATGTAGACTGTAGGAGTACCTGGCATAATGCTGCTTCCTGGCTCATTTTCGGGCAAGGTAAGTTCACCTAAGCCAGAGCGGGGTCCAGATCCCAGAAATCGAATGTCATTAGCCACCTTCATCAAACTGCAGGCAACAACGTTCATGGCACCACTCAGTTCAACCAAAGCATCATGTGCAGCAAGAGCTTCAAATTTATTAGGTGCAGTCACAAATGGTAAACCTAAAAGAAAGCAAAGGCAACATTAGTTTCTGTCATTGGTCTGCATCAGGTATAGTTTACCACCTGCCACTTGGGCCATAAGCACACATTCTGATGCACACTGAATACCACCCATTGCCAGAATAACTTCAGGAAACCCAAATATTTCGCCGTAAAAAGGATAATGATGGTCCTGCCATCATTTGACAGCTTGATCCCACTGATCACAGATTTACCTCTTACTAATCAAAGCAAGCTTAGTTTTGTTTCACTGTGAACCAGAGGTGCAGGGATGTTATTTTTAACACAGGACAGCTGGAGAGAAGGAATAGAAAAATAGCAAAGACAAAAGAAATGCTTAAATACATAGAATAGCCGAAGAAGGAAGTGTCTAATAACAAGCTCAGTGTTTAACTTGTCAAAATTCAGTCTGCTTTTCTAATTTTGTTAATCACTATTACCTCAAAATAAATGAGACAAAATGTTGTAGCAGGGTGTACCTAACACAAGTAACCACATTGCTGAAATACATTATTCAATGTGCACTGATAATGAATAATGGAGCCCTCATGCAAGAGGTACACTAAATCAATCACCATCCAAAAGAGAAAAAAATAAGAGATTAATGCCTTTGAAAGCCCCAAACATCTTTTTATCTTTTTAAATCAGACTTCCATTCGTGCAGTTTCTTCTCCATTATTTTCAATGATGCATGCTAGATTTGTTCACTTCACACAATGCGTCTATAAATAAAATAACAGAAGAAATAGGACAGGCCAGCCCCACCATTTATCAAGATCATGGCTAATCTGCCCTAGGCCTCGACTCCTCTGTTGTGGTAGCCCAAAGCTTTCACCTTCCTCCTGTTCAAAAATCTATCTACCTCCTCTTTAACTACTTTCAGTGGTCCGGGCTCCACAAGTCTCTGAGTCAAAGAATTCTAGACATTCACTGGCCTCGGAGAGAAGAAATTCCCTTGCATCTCAGTTTTAAAATGAGGCTCCCCTGATTCTGTAAATCCTCTAGATTGAGATTACCCCACTAATGGAAACATCTTCTCAATATCCACCCTGATCAGCCCCTCACACATCTATACCCTGATAAAGATAGGCCTAACCTTTTTAGCCCGTTCTTAATAAGTCAACCCCTTCATCCCAAGAATCAGCCTAGTGATTCTCTTTTGAACAATCTACTGTGCCAGTAAATCCTTGTTTAAATACAGGAACCAAATCTGTGCACAGTACTCCAGGTGTGACCTCACCAACATCCCCTACATGTTTAAAACTCCACGCCCCAGCCATAAAGGTCAAAATTCCACTTGCCTTCTTAATTATTTGCTGCACCTGCATGCTAACTTTTTGTGTAACATGCACTAAAACAGCCAGATCCCTCTGAGCTGCACTTTTTTGGAGGCTCTCTCCAACTAATCATAATCTGCAATCTGATTCTTCCTACTCAAGTGTATAACCTTACCTCTTCCTATTTCTATCTGCCAAGTTTTTGTCTATTCACTCAACATATCTCTATCCCCTTGAAGATTCTTTATGTCCTCATCACAACGTGCCCTCCCACTACTTTTGTATAGTCCTCAGTTTTGGTTATATTGCACTCTGCCCCTCTTCCAAGTCATTAATATAGATAGTACATAATTGAGGCCTTAGTTCTTGTGGCACTCCACCAGTTAAGTCTTTCCAAACTTAAAAAGACCCATTAATCCCAACACTTTGTCATCTGTTGTTAACCAATCCTCAATTCATGCTAATAAACAACCCCAAGATATCATGAGCTCCTATCTTGTGCAATAGCCTTTTATGTAGCAACTCGCTGAATGCCTTATGAAAGTGCAAACATACTACAAACATCAGTTTCCCTTTGTATTCTCAAGTAACCCTGGCAAATTTGTCAAACTTGGTTAGCGTTTCACAAAACCTGACTGACTCTCTTTCATTGTGTTAAGCTTTTCTAAATACCCCGCTCTTTCTTCCTTATTATTGGACTCTCACATCTTCACAGCAGATATTAAGCTAACTAACCTTATCTCCTTCACTTCTTGAACAGGGGTGTCATATTCACGTTTTTCCAATCCACTGGAATCCTTGGATGCAAGTCGCCATGTCCTGGCAAAATTCCTACCTTTAGTTTCATTATTTTGTAAAATACTTTGTCGTTGTTGATACAGACTGTTGTAAGGTCTTTCCTCCCTATTGATACCTTATTACCTTTGGCATGTTAATAGTGTCTTTCACACTGTACGATGATATAAAATATTACTTTAAATTATTTGCACTTTCTCTGTTCCCCTTTAATTCCTCAGTTGCACCCACCAAGGGTCCCACACTTACTTTAGCTATTCTCTTTCTGTTCATATACCTATAGGAGACCTTATTCTTTGTTTTTATATTTCTTGTCGACTTACTTTATAATCAATTTTCTCCCTCATTAATATCATCCACTGCTGGTAGCTAAAACATTTCCAACCCTCTGACCTAACGCTTGTTTTTGCCATTTTGTATGGTTTAGTTTTTGGTTGAATACTTTTCTTAACTGCCTTTGATAACCACAGGTGGTTTATCATTCTCATACAGTCCTCCTTTTGATTGTAATATGAGTTTTGCTGAGCATTATGAAAGATAGTAAGATGGAACTGCATCATCAATAAATGTTATAGCATAGATACTGTGTGCAATGACAAATCTGACCTGTAAGTTCCGAGATTTTGGCAGCCACTTTCTCCGCGAACCCAATTCTTGTGTTCAATCCTGTTCCCACCGCAGTCCCACCAGCGGCTAGCTCATATATTCTTGGCAGTGCAGCCTTAATCCGTTCCATACTATATTTTATCTGCTGTACATAGCCACTAAACTCCTAGATATGAATAAACACAATAAGCAGTGAATTTCAAATAATATTTTAAAACAAAAACCTGCCACAAGACAACTCAGTCAATTTGAAAGACTACTTCACAAGAAGACACCATGGTCACGGTATTTTAAGAACATGTATTTTTTTCCAAGAGACTAGTTTAGCAAGCTAACCTTTTATCTTGGACAGCAATGTTTCAAGTCTACAGAGATTGATGAGATGATGGTTTTCTTTTGCTTGGGTGATCTCAGTCCAGTTCTTGGCATGAGACTCAGCACAAAATTGGCCATAATTTTCCACAAATTAGCATTTTGACTCCAAGAAGCACTATATACTGAGAATTCTGGGGACATGGGTTCAAATCCTGTCATGGCAGATGGTGTAATTTGAATTCAATCAAGAATCTGGAATTACGGGTCTAATGATGACCATGAAACCATTATTAGAAAAACCCATCTAGTTCACTAATGTCCTTTAGAGTTGAAAACTGTCATCCTTATCTGGTCTGGCCTACATGTGACTCTAGGTCCACCGCAATGTGGCTGATTCTTAACTGCCCCCAGGCAATTAGGAATTGACAATAAATGCTGGTGTAGCCAGAGAAGCCCACATCCCGTGAATGAATAAAAGAAAAAAATTCTGGGAGCAGCAAGAGGGTAGGATGGGAGAGAGACTTCTGCAACAAATAAACTCTGGTGAATTTTAGACTAATGTACAATGCTAGGGCAGAGCAAATGCAGCTTCAAAACTGATATTTATAAGACTTAACGAGAGATTATTTGATAATGAAGCTGGGTGCTTAAATGGGGAAATATTCTCTAGCATTATTATCCTTTGCATGATTGAAAAAAAAAGCTTCTTTCCAATTCTCAGCTGTAGATGATGCACCAAATCATTTCAGTTTGATAGCTACAGAACGGAAATTAAGTCCAACTTTCGTTTTCATTGTGTTCTTCAATCGATTAGCCACTAGTTACACACAACTAAATGGATATGATGGTATGGATATCTGCATTTTTGATTAGCAAATTGAAAATGAATACTATGCACCATTGTTGGGCATGTGATCTCAATACTCGTATTTGCACAACACTTGTGTACTTTAACCTCTGTATTTGTTGACAAGATGAAAAGCAGAGAGTGTTTTCATTCATTATGTGTTTTCCTTCCTTGTTGATTATTTTCCACAGTTCACCAATAAACAATGAGTAACACAGCTGAAAACACCAAACTTCAGCACCATGGAAACACCAGCAACATTATAAGGAGATGGGTGCCAGATTGACGTATTAGAATAATTAAGTCAGTAGAAGTCCAAACAATGATAAGCATCTACAAGAAATGGCCACTCTACCCAAATGTATGACCAGCCCTCATGGACTCAACATTTGAATCCTGCTATTCAGACTTTTGCACCTGCCAAGGATAGAAACTACCTTTATCAAAGTCATAAAGAACATCCCTACATGGCTGAGACATTGATAGGCAAAGCCTTCTCATTCACCTTAATCCACCTGCAGCATTTCACATGTTGACCACACCTTCCTCCTCCTCAAAGTCTCTCTATTGTCGTCAAACTGAGTGGGAGTGGACTTGTTTGATTACATTCTAATCATCTAAACATAGTCAAAGAACCACATGGGATAACGTACTTTTGTGCTCTCACACTTTAATCATTGGTAGAGCCAGAGGATCAGTTCTTGCTTCTTCCGATTCCTCATCTACATGGTGCTGCCAAAGGGCAACATGTGAAAAACAGAGCATCAGTTTTCACATGAACTCTGACAATACCCAGCAATGTCTCACCGTTACCTTTCTCAATCTCTGTGAGTAAACGATCTTACTGCTCATTCAACATTTAGTCATGGCTTAGATGAAATTCCCTTCAAGACAACACTGGGAAGATCAAAGCCAGGGCCTTTGGTTTCCACGATTGCTGACTAGTCACTAACTTCATCCTTCTTTGACAATGATCTAAGGCTGAAGCACATTGTAAACAATCTTTGCATCATATATAACTGTGAAATGCACCATAATTAAAACTATCTTCTTCTTTTTCAGTAATATCACCCAACTCTAACAACAGATAACCTGAGGCAGAGCAAAAGTCCTCACCCACGTCATAGAGTTGTACATCATGGAAACAGAGTCTTCAGTTCAACTTGTCCATGCTGATCAAATATCCTAAATTAATCTAGTCCCATTTGTCAGCATTTGGCCCATATCCCTCTGAACCCTTCCTTTGTATATACACAGCCAGATGCCTTTTACATGTTGTACCAGCCTCCATCACTTCCTCTGGCAGTTCATTCCAAACATACACCACCCTCTACATGAAATTGTTGCCTCTAGGTCCCTTTTAAATCTTTCCCCTCTCACTTCAAACCTATGCCTTCTAGTTTTGGACTCCCACCATAGGGAAAAAAACCTTGGCGATTCACTCCATCCATGCCCCTCATGAATTTATAAACCTCTTTAAGGTCACCTCTCAGTCTCTGACTTTCCAGGGAAAATAGCCTCAGCCTATTCAGCCCCTCCCTATAGCACAAACCCTCCAACCCTAGCAACATCCTTGTAAATCTTTTCTGAACCCTTTCAAATTTCACAACATCTTTCCAGCAGAGAGACCAGAACTGCATACAGTATTCCAACAGTGGCCTAACCCATGTCCTGTACAGCAGCAACATGGCCTAACTCCAATACTAAATGCACTGGCCAATAAAGGCAACCATACCAAATGCCTTTCACTGCCCTGTCTATCTGGGACTCCACTTTCAAGGAACTATCAATCTGCACTCCAAGGTCTCTTTGTTCAGCAACACTTCCCAGGAACTTGCCATTACATGTATAAGTCCTGCCCTGATTTCCCTTTCCAAACTGCAGCATTTCACGTTTATCTAAATTACACCCCATGTGCCTCTCCTCGGCGCCTTGACCCATCTGATCAAGGTCCTGTTGTACTGTGAGGTAACCTTCTTTGCTGTCACTACACCTCTAATTTTGGTGTCGTCTTTGTTACCTCTAGACTTAATTATTCTAATGCACTCTGAGCCGTAATTCATCTTCTATTATCAATAAAACTGGAGTCATTTAAACCTCTGCTGCCTATATCCCGACTGGCACCAATTTGCTATGCTTGCTAGTCTACATAGCCTTGGTTCCTTGCTTTCAAATCTATCCGTGACTTCAACCCTCCCTGTACGTGTAACTTCTTTCAGCTCTGCAACTCTCCAAGTCCAATTCTGAACTCTTGAGCATTGAGGACATTAATCACTGCAGTCAATGCTACTGTGCTCAGTTCCTAAAATTCTAATTCCCTCGTTACCTCCTCTTCTGCTTTCAAGAGGCACCTAAATCAATCTTTGACCAATTTTTTGGTCGCTAATATGTGATTCTGGGTCCAATTGTTTTATAATGCTCCTGTGAAGCACCTTGGACCATTTTACTCAGCTTAAAGGAACACTTGTTAAATTCACGCCAGATTTCAAACTCTAGTGAATGGAAATGGAGTGAAATTGGACTTCAGTGGTACCACAAAGTTGGCAATAGCAAATTGGCAAGCCGTTTTACACCTGGCTTGACTTTCTTTACAATGGATCCTGGCTAGACAAACATACAAGTGAAAAGAGAAGAAGGGTCCAGACCCAAAACGTCAGCTTTCCTGCTCGGCCTGCTGTGTTCATCCAGCTCTACACCTTGTTATCTCATAGACAAGTGAAAAAGCTTTTCTTTTTGAACCACCCACAAGATATCTTCTAAAATATCAGACACTGCAGCTAGTCAGTCGTTTCAATCAAAAAGCAATATTGCAGTTATAGTCCTAGAGGGCTGCTCTCTCATGAGAGAGGCATGACTGGAAGTGACCTGACCCGAGATTAACTACACCTCAACCTTGCCCCTTGTTTGAGAAGATATGATCTTCATGAGCCAACTCAGCCAGTGTGGAAATTGAACCTGTGCTGCTGGCATCACTTTGCACTGCAAAACAGCCATCCAGCCAACAGAGCTAACTGACTCCCTGTGTGTTGAGCTAATCAGAAACAGCTAACAGCAAAATAATATTGACTTCAATGTTATGGACAGATCAGTGGCACGGTACGTGGATGTGCCAATCCAGGCTGAAGGCTCTTCCCCGCTACGTTTCACATTGCGAGCCCCAAAGTTCACTGCTCGCATGGACTGGCCAAAGGTGTTAATGAGTCCCATCAAAAACATGTGTTTCATTTCCAGAAGTGAGCTGACCTGTTATGCATTTTAAGCGTTTTTTTTTCTAAAAAGGGACAGGCTCAAAATCTTCACATTGTACCTCTTTACTGTCTTATTATAATTGTGAGAATTCATACCACTTTACCAGGTTTTCTATCAATTTACCTGGCCTAATGAAAGAGGCACAGCGTCTTGTGTATGAGTCCGGCCAATTTTAATGATGTCAGCAAAATCTTTGGCTTTCTCCTCAAGTGCATCATGTAGCTTCTGCAGTCCAGGCAGCAGCACTTCGTGGACTTCCTTAGCAGCTGCAATGTGCATAGCAGTGGGGAAAGTGTCATTCGAACTCTGGCAATGAGGGAAAGAAGAGGCATAACAGTTAAACTGTTAAACGTTGTAACAATACATAATCATCTTTGTAAGTTGTATTTTCACATAGCTTTAAACTTTACACATTGTGAACAATTTCAATTTGGAAACAACTACAATAAAATAAAATTGAACTTTCTAGTGCATTAAGACTGTTTCATTTCTGAATGAACCATCTCCCAACATAAAGAGAAATATATTTCCTATTCCATAAGATGACAAATAACGTTTAGACAGAATAGATCTTGTATTGCAAACCACCATCACTCTTTTCCTGGATCGTGACAAGGGAAAAAATAAGCTTTATACTCCAAGAGCAGTGAACTGAGTTCTAGATAAGTACCTGGCTCTTGTTTACATGATCGTTGGGGTGCACAGGATCCTTGCTGCCCAGTTTACCTCCAAGAATCTGAATTGCCCTATTGCTGATCACTTCATTCACATTCATATTTGTTTGTGTTCCAGAGCCAGTTTGCCATATCACCAGAGGAAAGTGCTCATCCAATTTCCCGGCGAGCACCTGCAAAATAAACACGACAAACCTCATTTTCAAATTCTTGTTTCAAGTAGGCAGGAGAGCACCTGTTTTAATTTATCTGACAAAGAAAATCAAAAACAATATATGGTCACAGCACAGCACGAACAGCATAGAACATTCCTCAAATCAGGGGCATTGGGATTGCTAAATGGAATAGTTATTTGTTGCTATGATATCAGATATTGATACTTTGTGGTGCTAATCAAACTTCTTTTGTCAACAAAGGTATACAACTGTTACTCACTTGTCAGCACTGTACAGAACTGACGTACAACTACAAAGCACTGTCCACTAGCTATAATACTGTATTACAACGACTATCCAGAACTTTCCAAATGAATGGAAAGAAAATTATTTTGAGGTTTTCAAGACAAAAAATGTTTAGAATCGAAGTTTTATTTTCAATTCCTAAAGTGCAAGTATTCACTGTAATGGTGCTACCATAAGCCAATTACTATCTTCTCCAAGACATTTCCAGTGTTAAGAATTTTTCTTGAAAGGCCAGGCAGATAAGAGGAGCTGACTGCATTAAAATTGCAACAGAGGCAGACCAGTGCAGCAAAACAAAAATGGCAAGATACATTATACCTTTAAGCCTGCAATATCTAGACCAGTGATTTGGAGGTCAGTACTAATTGTTTGCATTCCAGAATGCTTAGTAGCTAACTTCCAATGAAATATAAATCCAAAAATCCAAAAGCCACAAATTGACTATTTTCAATGAAGAGAATTCTTAAATTCATTACATTGGTCCAGTGGTATTATCACTAGACTAATCATCCAGAGACTCAAGTAATGTTCTGGGGACCTGAATTCAAATCCCACTAGATGTGGAATTTTATAAAATAATACAATAATAAAAATATGGAATTAAGAGTCTAATGATGATTATGAACCGTTGTCGATTGTTAGAAAAATCCATCTGGTTCACTAATGTTTTTCAGAGAAGGAAACGGTCATCCTTATCTGGTATGGCCTATATTTGACTCCAGACCAACAGAAACGTAGTTGACTCTTACTGCCTTTTGGGCATTAGGGATGGTCAATAAACATTGGTCTGGCCAACAACGCCCACATTCCGAAGAGTGAATAAAGAAAATTAAACATTGATAAAACAGGATTACAGAAGTAAACAATATGCACTACACCTAAATTCAGAAGAATTCAAGTGTGTATTCATGTTATTTTTAAAAGATATAGTATTAGGTCTTTTGCCTCCAGTAAGACACCCCAATAACTTTGCATCATAATGTTGCAATTGTACTCGATATCATTTTCATGTCACACAGTCAGAGTCATACAAGCTCAGTCCAACTCCTCTGCACCGACCAGACATCCCAATCTCACCCAGTCCCATTTGCCAGCATATGACATTTTCTGAAAACCACTGAGTGAGTTAGCAGAACAGAATAAATAATGTGAACTTTCAAGGTGCAGAGAAGCAGGAAGTCCCTCTCCATCTTAGATGTCACTGGGCTGACTCTGTAGCAAAAGAGACACAAAATGGGGTATTCACACGCTTGTAAAATGAGTGTTATTGTAATAAAATAATTAACATAGTGAACTACACAGAATCTTCAAACAGAGATGGATGGTTACTCTGAATAGAAATTGTTTTATCTTATTTCTATCCTAAGAAGGAATATTAGGAGTTAAGACCACAGTGAGAGTCTTCCCAAGTACAATTAAAATTCTATCTCTAGGCACTGAATGGAAGGCTGTTGTGAGGATTGGGTACGATAGATGTATATAGATGCAAAAGATGCAGACATATCTCTCACTCTGCGACTGAATTTTTCCATATTAAAATATCTTAAATTCAGTTCAGAGGGCACAGGTTCCATTAAAAAATGTTATGTTTCTTTTTTATTCATTTTGTAGGATGTGGGCATCGTTGCCTGTACCTATTTGCCCTTGAGAAGGTGGTGAGCTTCCTTCTTGAACTGCTGCAGTCCACCTGCTGTGGGTTGAGCCACAATGCCATTAGGGAACGAATTCCAAGGTTTTGGCCCAGCGACAGTGAAGGAACGGTGAGATATTTCCAAGTGAGGATGGTGAGTGGTTTGGTGGGGAACTTGAAGGTGGTGGCGTTCCCATATATCTGCTGCCGTTGTTCTTCTAGATGGTAGTGATCATGGGTTTGGAAGGTGCTGTTTGAGGATCTCGGATGAATTTCTACAGTGCACCTTGTAGATAGTACACACTGCTACTACTAAGCTTTGGTGGTGGATAGAGTGGATGCTTCTGATGCAGTGCCAATCAAATGGGCTGCTACATTCTGGATGGTGTCAAGCTTCTTGAGTGCGTTTAGAGTTGCACCCATCCAGGCAAGTAGGGAGTATTCCATCACACTCCCAACTTGTGCCTTGTAGATGGAAGACAGGCTCTGGAGAGTCAGGAAGTGAAAAACTTGTTGCAGTATTCCTAGCCTCTTACCTGCTCTTGTAGCCAGTGTGTTTATGTGATAAGTCCAGTTGAGTTTCCGATCAATGGTAACTCCCAGGATGTTGATAGTGAGGGATTCATTAATGGCAACACCATTGAACGTCAAGGGATGGTGGTTAGATTGTCTCTTGTTGGTGATGGTCATAGCTTGGCACTCGTGTGGCACAAATGTTACTTGCCACTTGTCAGCAAGTCTGGATATTGTCCAATTGCTGCTTTGGATATGGACTGCTTCAGTGTCTAAGGAGTTGCGAATGGTGCTCAACATTGTGCAATCAATCACAAACATTCCCACTTCTGACCTTATGATGGAGGAATGGTCATTGATGAAGCAGCTGAACATGGTTCGGCCTAAGACACCACCATGAGGAACTCCTGCAGAGGTGACCTGGAGCTAAGATGACTGACCTCCAACAACCACAACAATCTTCCTATGTATCAGGTATGACTCTTGCCACTGGAGAGTTGTCCCTTGATACCCAGTGATTCCAGTTTTGCTAGGGCTCTGTGATGCCACACTCAATCAAATGCAACCCTGATGTAAAGGGCTGTCACTCTCACCTCACTTCTGTAATTCAGCTCTTTTGTCCATGTTTGAACCAAGGCTGTAATGCAGTCCGGAGCGGAGTGGCCCTGACGGAACCCAAACAAGGCATCACTGAGCAGGTTATTGCTGAGCAGTTGCTGCTTGATAACACTGTTGATGACATCTTCCATCACGTTACCAATGATCAACAGTAGACTGATGGGGCAGTAATTGGCTGGGTTGAATTTGTCCTGCTTTTTATGTACAGGACATCTTGGGCAATTTTCCACATTGTCAGGTAGATGCCAGTGTTGTAACTGTACTGAAACAGCTTGGCTAAGGGAGTGGCAAGTTCTGGAGCACTAGTCTTTAGTGTTATCGCTGGAATGTTGTCAGGAACCCCTGGTCGTTGCAGTAGCCAATGCCTCCAACCGTTTCTTGACATCACGTGGAATGAACTGAATTGTCCGAAGACTGGTATCTTTAATACTGGGGGCCACTGGAAGAAACTGAGATAGATCATCTACTCGGCACTTCTGGCTGAAGATTGCTACAAATGCTTCAGCCTTGTCTTCTACACTGATGTGCTGGTCTCTTCCATCATTGAGGATGGGGATAATGTGGAGCATCCTCCCCCAGTGTGTGGTTTAATTGTCCACCCACCACCATTCATGACTGGATGTGGCAGGACTACAGAGCTTAGATCTGATCTGTTGGTCGTGGGATTGCTTAACTCTGTCTATCACTTGCTGCTTATGCTGTTTGGCATGTAAACAGTCCCGTTTGGTGGCTTCACCAGGTTGACATCTCATCTTCAGGTATGCCTGGTGTTGCTCTTGGCATGCCCTCCTGCACTCTCCACTGAACCAGGGTTGATCCCCTGGCTTGATGGTAATATTTGAGTGGGGGTATGCCAGGCCATAAGGTTGCACATTGTGCCGGAATACAATTCTGCTGCTGTTGATAGCCCACAGCACCTCAGGGATGCCTGGTGTTGAGTTGCTAGATCTGTTCTAAGTCTGTCCCATATAGCATGCTGATAGTGCCACACAATGGAGGTTAATGCCAATGTGAAGGCGGGACTTCGTATCCACAAGAACTGTGCGATGGTCACTCTTACCATTACCGTCATGACTAGATGCACCTGTAGCAGAAAGATTGGTAAGGATGAAGTCAAGTATGTTTTTCCCTCTTGTTGGTTCCTCACCAACTGCCACAGACCCAGTCTAGTAACTACGTCTTTTAGGACCCGACCAACTCAATCAGCAGTACTGCTGCCGAGTTACTCTCGGTGGTGGACATTGAAATTCCCCACCCAGAGCACATTTTGTGCCCTTGCCATCCTCAGTGCTTCCTCCAAGTGTCGTTCAGCTGAGGGAGGATGGTACATGGTAATCAGCAGGAGGTTTCCTTGTCCAAGTTTAACCTGAAGCCACAAGACCTCATGGGGTCCACAGTCAATGTTGAGGACTCCTGGGGCAACTCCCTCCTGACTGTATACCACGCTGCCGCCACTTCTGCTGGGTCTGTCTTGCCAGTGAGACATATCCAGGGATAGTGATGGTGGTGACTGGGACATTGTCATTGAGGCATGATGTAACACGTATGACCATGTCAGGCTGTTGGTTGACTAGTCTTTGATTCAGCGCTCCCAATTTTGGCACTAGCCTCCAGGTGTTACTAAGAAGGACTGTGCAGGTCGACAGGGCTGTTTTTACCGTCGTCTTTTCCGGTGCCTAGGTTAATGCTCGGTGATCCATCCGGTTTCATTTCTTTGAGACTTTGTAGCGATTGCTACCACTGAATGGCTTGCTAGGCCATTTCAGAGGGCAGTTGAGTGTCAACCACATGTTGTGCATCTGGAGTCGCCCATAGGCCAGACCAGGGGAGGATGACAGATTTCCTTCCCTGAATGACATTAGTGAACCAGATGAGTTTTTCCGACAAGGGTCAACGGTAGATTCCAAATTCCAGATTTTTATTTTTATTAAATCCAAATTCCACCATCTGCTGTTACAGGATTCAAACCTGGGTCCCCAGAACATTATCTCTGGATTAATAGTCTAATGATAATAATGCTAGACCATCGCCTTCCCAACCCTCCATTAAGATAGTTATATAATAAAATTTATCTAAATCTTCTGGCAATAATTAAGTGGGGTTCTGGCAGGATTTACCGTGTTAAAGGTACAATAACTTCAGTCAAATAACGCCTGGTACCTATAACATTGCACTACTATTTTACATGGAGAACACAATTTAACGTAACCTTCTCTGTGCAACTGCAAACTAACTTAATCCAGCTAATGATGATGTTTAAAGTTTCTCAGTTTAAGTATGTCAGGCATTTTGGCAAAGATAAGCAAACAGATAGAAAAGGAGCAAATTTTCCTTTTACTCTCATTTTAAAGTGCTTTCTCATCTTACAAGGTTCCCAGAGCTCCAAGAATTCCAAAGCAACCCTACAGACATTTCAGTACACCCTTATCCTAATGCTGCAACTGACCATGGCCTGTCCCTGTGCTGGCATAGCCGTTTCCACTGCTGTCTCTGACCTCAATTACAATCCTCTTTGTTTCTCTCAGCTTGCCAACTCAATTGTGCTGGATCGTGTCTTGCTGCCCCTTGGAGTGCATCATAGCATAACTTATAAACCCGTACCCCTCAGGCTGTTCCTACCTCATCAGCTGCCTTTATAATGCTATCCGCAATCTTTGGATCCAAACCATATTCCACGTTCACTTCTGCAGCAGCTCGCTTCAGAATGCCAAAGGCTTTTATTACTTGGATCTGTGAACCAAAATAAAAAGATGATGTAACATCAAACATCTCTCTCTCACCACCACTCCCACCCCACCACCACAACCACAACAACAACCACAACCACAACCACCACCACCCCCCCCAACCCTCACTGCCAACACCTCCACCCCACTGTCTCTCCTTGATTCACTAATAGCGAGTAAAGTGCCTGGGAAGTGCACATTGATTTGCGTACCAAAATATGTACTTTCCGCAAATCGTAACTTTACATCAGTGACGGATGATCTATTGATAATTCAGTTGGGCAATTAGACTGGAATGCAAGCAGAAAGGGCTGAATACTGCAGAATGGAGGAATCTTCAACTGCACTACCCACTTCAGCTTTGCAGTGGGGGAAATCGGAGGTCTCAATGAGCTTACTGAGTCACAAACAAAATCATGCTCACTGGATTCTAAGTCATTAAATCTTCAGCATTTCATTTATGGCCTAATCAGATCTTTTCAGGCTTCTGAAATTGAAAAGTTTTATATAAAAGGAAAAAAAAGTGAAAAAAGTGTCCGAATAAAAACCTAAACCTAGTCTATCTGTTCAGATGAGCTCAAAAATATTCCAATTCCTTCACAGAAAGCCTGACCAACATACACCCCTGCACTGACAAGGTTCAACTGCTATTGGTCATTTGCCATTGAGTCACAGCACGGAAGCAGACACTTCGGTCCAACACATCCGTGCCAACTAGACATCCCAATCTGATCTAGTCCCATTTGCCAGCAGTCAGCCCATATCCCTTTAAACCCTTCCTATTCATTTACCCATCAAGGTGCCTTTTAAATGTTGCAATTGTACCCGCCTCCACCTCTTCCTCCGTCAGCTCGTTCCATACACGCACCATCCTCAGCGTGAAAGCTACACCTCAGGTCCTTTTTAAATCTTGCCCCTCTTACATCAATCCTATGCCCTCTGGTTTTGAACTCCCCCACCCTAGGAAAAAAAGCTCTTCACCCTATCCATGCTCATAATGTTATAATGGCCCACAAGGTCACCCCTCAGCCTCTGACACACCAGGGAATAAAGCCCCAACCTATTCTGCCACGCCCTATAACTCAAACCCTCCAGTCCCAGCAATATCCTTGTAAATCTTTTCCGCACACTCCCAAGTTTAACAATATCTTTCCCACTGAAGGGTGACCAGAACTGTCCGCAGTATTCTAAAAGTAGCCTCACCAACATCTTGTACAGCCACATCCTAACTCCAACACTCAATATTCTAATCAATGAAGGTTTGCGGTACCTTGCTCTGCACAATTGGCTCCCACATATGTCTACAAAACAGGAAATTCATTTAAAAGTACTTCACTGACTTTGAAGTTTTTTTCCTTTTATCTCTCTCTCTCTTTCTCCAAGCTGTTTGTTGGTAGATACCGAGAAAGGACAATGGGCAATTACTATTACAAGCACAAATCCTGCAAAGTTTAAATTTAAGGATCACGTACAACAGCAAAGAAATGGTAAGCCACATCAGCCTTCGCACCTCAGTGTAATTAAACATGAAGAAAGCCATTCTGCCCATCAATCCAGAATGATCCAGGATAAAGCACAGAACAGTGAATCTGAGTAACTTATGCCACCGAGTTCTAAAATACACCTGACGTGAGGTAGACGTTATGCAGACGTTTTAGTTGTTTTCCTGCATATTTAATACAAACTCACACACTAACTCCAATTTATACACTTAAACAGGTGTTAAACTGTCATTTCCTTTTTAGTAAAAGAGTGCAGTACAGAACATTCCCAAAGTGCTTCACAGCCAATGACATACTTCTGGAATGTAGTAACTATTGTGATATAGAAGATGTGGAAGCCAATTTGTACATAGCTAGCTAACACAAACAACAGTGTAATCAGATAATGTTTAATGATGTTGATTGATAGTTAAATTTGGCTAGAGCGCTGGAAATAATTCCTTTCCTCTTCTCTGAACTAGTGTCATGGAATCCTGTATAGGGAAAATAGGGTCTTAGCTTAACATCTCATCTGAAATGATAGTAATAACCGCCAACGCTGGAGTCAGAGATAACACAGTGTGAAGCTGGAGGAACACAGCAGGTCAGGCAGCATCAGAGCAGGAAAGCTGACGTTTCGGGTCAGGACCTTTCTTCAGAAGTGTCAGCTTTCCTGCTCTTCTGATGCTGCCTGACCTGCTGTGTTCCTCCAGCTCCACACAGCGTTCTCATTTGAAATGATGCATTGTTTCAATACTTCACTCGAGTGTTAACCTTGACTTTGTGCTCAAACCCTGAAGGGGGACTTGAACTCACAACCTTCTTACTCGAGACATGAGCCACACTGATACTGATCCACAAGATCTCTTGAAAATAGTACAATTATTTGTTGTTTTCTTAAAGGAAAATCAATTATTTTCAACCTGCACTACTTAATTTCCATGTGGATCATTTGCTTGCATTATAGCCAAATAAACTAGAAACATTTAGTGCATATTTAAGTGCCACATCATTATCATTGGTGCATGAGATAAAATTAATAAACATCAAGTTTTTTTAAAAAAATGAAGCACGTTTAATCACATGAAGTAGTTGGAAAAGCCTCACAAAGAGATCAGTTTCAATTTCTAAGACTTTTGCCTGAAGCTGCAATGAGATGATTCCTGCTACTATTCTATTTTCTTTAAATCAGTTAGAAGTCTGACCAATTACTGCATGTCCAGAGGCTTGTAACAAGGCAAGCAAACACTCGTTTGGTCCTTACAGCAAGTGAATTAGAAATTAAAATACAATTCACTACAAAGGATGTGGGGAAGGGGTTAGGGGGTAGGTGTGGAAAAGAGAGAGAAAGGGGGGAAAGAAAAAAAAAGACAAAAATTACAAGAACCAATGACCAATATTTGCTTTAAAGATTAAAATTTTGCCAATTAACTTACTGGCATCCGCTCAGACATCCCACCGATTTTGAAGTTCATCATTGATCTAACTGTCTGGGCTCCATAGTATTTGTCATTTGGCACCTTTAGCTCACCAAAGGTGTCATATTCGATTCTGTAGACTTCCGAGCTTTCCTAGGTAACAGAAACAAGCAGAATGTTAATTGTTTCAATTTTACAATGTATTTATAGTAATAATTCCAATAATAATAATAAACTGAAATTTCACTTAACATGACGCATATCTAAGCTTTAGAAATTATGGAAAATTGAAATTAATTGATCTTTTTAAACCTTCTGTCATTTGCAAACAATGACTGTTCCAATAAAGTGATTTTCCTCTCTACCGAAGAAGAGCTTACATTTAGATCTGGACTTTATTGTCACATGTACTCCAAATACAGAAGTACAGGAGTACAGTGAAAAGTATATAGTGTCACCTTACATGGCACCATTTTAGGTACCAAGGTACCTAGGTACAAACCTTATATACAAAGCAGGAAGAGAAACAGAGTTAAAACGTTAAGCATTGTTTCATAGAATAAGTAGAAAAATAAAGAAACAAGGTAATAGTTAACATTAAAGACTTTTGTAGCTTAAACTAAGAAGATAAAGGAATAAGTGAAAGATTCGACAGGCTTTCATTAGTTCTCAGCTTATCTTGTTCTCTGGGAGACCTCAACTGTTTTATTGAGCATTTATTTAGCACCTTTAACATAGAAAGATATTCAAAGGTCTTTCACAAGAGCCAACCTTCTTCAAGCCACAAAGAAAATCAAAAATTTGGTCAAAATTGTAGACTTTAAAACTGCTCCTCCAATAAGAGGCGGGGGGGAAAACTAAAAGGATTGGGATGGGAATTCCGGGGGAGAGATGTGCCTGAGAGTAATAACATTAAGCTGATATTGTGTCTTCGAAAAAAAATTGTATCATTTCCTCTATCCTCAAAAACTTTAAATATTACTCCACATTCTGCCCTCTCATTATTTTGTACCAGTAGTTATTTTTCAATGGCTTTAATTTGTTTTTTCCCCCCACATTCTATCATTATCTGAAATTACATTTTAAGGCATTAGCTGGAACTTTTCAGTGACAAAGCAGTGAAATGTTGCATTGTAAATCTACAAACACATAATGAAATGTTTGAAAACATCTTTTAAAATGTGAATGATTAATAAAAATATTTTTTCCAACTGCTTTGGTGTTAGATTAACAGCAAAACTTGCACCAGTTGTTCTTTGCCAAATAATACAATCTTAAAATAAACGGGTGTAGAAATATTGGAATGCTGACTCAGCACAATCCCCACCCCCACCCACGCCAGAACAGAATGAGAAGGTCAAATAACAACAGTGTTGAGCAACCAGCTCAGACCAATTTCTAACCCGCCCTGCGACTAAATGGTAAATAAGTAATTTTCAAATATGAGTGTCGCAATCTTGGATCAATCACAGTCAAGCATTAATTCCAGTGCAACTGAACGCAGCAGACCACAGTTTAGACAATAATATCCCACTGCACTGCATGAAAATATACAAAATTCTGGTGTGTAACATAGCCCCAACTTAGTTAGCTCCACATGGTTACGGCTATGAAGCTGTGGAACATGACCACATCCTGGCAGGAGTACTGAAATCTATGTACCAAAGTTATCTGACCCCCCCACTGAAACCCCACCTAAAATATTCCTGTCACCTGTGACACACTGACATTAGAGATAACAAGGTGTAGAGCTGGATGAACACAGCAGGCCAAGCAGCATCAGAGGAGGAGGAAGGCTGACGTTTCGGGCCTAGGCCCTTCTTCAGAAAAATCGACACACTGACATTGTCAGGTTTGTTTCTAAGGAGGTGCTCTAAACAGATTCTGCCCTGCGACTAAAAATACTGATCACTAACCCTTGATGATCCTACTTTTTCAGTATACAGTACTGCAAAGAAACATCTTCATGTGTGTTGTTTCAGTGTTATTCAATCCATATCATAATGCATAAAAGAAATCTCTTTACTGGCTGACCAAAACTATTAATTATGAATCAACCATAAATTTTTCCTCTAAGATTGAACCTGTGTGCTTCCAACTCAATATTCAGTTCTAATGTCATCACTTTATAGCTTAGTTGACAACAGCTAAATGATCCTGAATTCATTATTAGATATTCTGAAATGCTGAAAATTCTACGCTCTGGAAAAGTATAGAGCAATGTTGTTTTTATTTAACTCTAGTTAGATGTGGCCAATGTCTAGGTCAGCACTTATTGCCCAGCATGAGTTGCCATCGAGAAGGTGTTGGTGGACTGCCTTAAGCCATTGGCAGTCCATTTGGCGTAAGTCCACCATAATGTCTGCTAGGCAGGCAGTTCCAGGATTCTGACCCAATGACACTGAAGGAATGGTGATTGGTTTCTAAGTCACATTAGTGAGTGGCTCAGAAAACAACAAGCAGGTAATGATGTTCCAATGTAGCTGCTGCCCTTGTGCTCCTAGGTGCCAGTGATCATGGGTCTGAAAGGTGCTGTCTAAGGAGCCTATCTGAGCAATGCATCTGGTGCACACTGCTGTTATTGGCAGTAGTGACGGAAAGAGTGAACGTTTATGGGTTAGGGTGCCAATCAAACAGGCTGCTTTGTCCTCAGTAGCGTCAAGTTTCTTTTAGTACTGTTGAGCTGCATTCATGATGGAAAGTATTCCATCACAATCCCAACTTGTGCCTTGCAGATGGTTGACAGACTTTGGATTATCAAGAAGTGAGTTACTCAGCAGAATTCATAGCCTGTGAACTACTCTTGAAGCCACTGTATTTATATAGCTAGTTCTGGTCATTGATAATATCCAGGATGTCGATAGTAGGGGATTCAGTAATGGTAATGCCATTGAGCATCAAGGGGCAATGGTTAGATTCCCTCTTGCTGGAGGTGGTCTTTGCCTGGAACTTGTGTGGTGAGAATACAACTTGTCAGTCCAACCTTGGATATTGTCCAGGTCTTTCTGCATTTGGGCATGGAGTTCTTCATTATCTGAGAAGTCTCAAACGGTATTGAATAGTGAGCAATCATCAGTGAACATCCCATGTCTGACCTTACAATGGTGGGAAGGCTGTTGCTGAAACAGGTGAGGATGGTTCAGCCCAGGGCACTAACCTGAGGAAGTTCTGCAGTAATTTCCCTGAACTAAAGTGACCAACCTCCAATAATCAGAACCATCCTTTGTGCCAGGTACGACTCCAAACAGTGGAGAGTTCTCCGGGTGATTTCTACGGACTTGAATTTGGATGGGATCCTCGATGCCACACTCTGTCAAATGCAATTGGATGTTGATCCTGAAGAAGATCTGCATTTCAATGCAGAGAAGCAGGAGGTGATGCATTTTCGTAGGAAGAACATTGAAAGATAACATAAAATAGGGAGTACAATTCTAAAGGCAGGCAGGGGATTCCAGGAGCTGAGGGACCTGGGTGTATATGTCCAAAGCTCATTGGAAGTAGCATGACAGGTAGGGTGAGCAGCAAGCATGCCAGTATTCTCATCTTTATTAACAGGGCATGGAGTACAAGAGCAAGGAGGTGATGCTGAACTTGTATGAGACATTTGATAGACCTCGGCTGGAGCACTATGTACTGTTCTTGATGCTACATTACAGGAAGGGGTGAACACATTGGAAAGAGTGCGGAAGCAATTTACAAGAGTGATTCCAGGGATGAGAAACTACAGATATAAGGACAAGCTGAACAAGTTGAAACTGTTCTCCTCAGAAAAAAAGACAGCTAAGAGGATATCTGATTGAGGTTTTTCAAAATCATGAGCAGTCTAGATATAATAGATTATGGAGAAATTGTTCTTGTTATAAAAAGACAAGAAAAATAAGCACAGATTTAAAGTGATCTGCAAAAGAAGCTGGGGGCGGGGGAGAGACAAAGTGAAGAAAAACTTTGTCACACAGCAAATAGTTAGAATATGTAATGCACTGCCTAGAAGTGTGATGGAGGCAGGTTCAATTGAGGCATCCAAGAGGCTATTGGATGAACATTTGGATAAAAAATAATATGCAAGGGTACGAGGGAAAACCAGGAGATTGGCACGAGGTAATGATGCACATTTAATGAGTTGGTGTAGGCATGGTGGGCCAATGACTTCTTTCTGCTGCGTAACACTTGAGATTCTGACCCAATTCTTCAACTGATATGGTTTGCCAAGGCTCAAATTTCATGTCCAAAATAATCCAGGAACTTTTGTGACCCACTGGAAGGCTGCAGTGTACCAGTCAGTTACAGGGTTCTAAGAATGGTAAGAGCAGACCCTAAAAGCAATGATCAAGATATATTACCACAAGTAACACCATGACTGGGAAAAGGATTTTCTTCTGTTTGCCACCAGGGATTCATCCAATATGTCCACTAGGTTACTCCATTTGAATTAGTTTATGGGTAACATGTGCAAGGGCCTCCATAACCACTCAGGGAGAGATGTCTTTTAAATAGAACAGAAAGGCTTTGTAGCAGAGTTCTGACAGCAACTCTTCTGAGACTGCGAAGTGGTCTGAAAACACTTGAAAATCTACTGAACAGTGATGAAACAAGCAGCAGACAAATCATGCCACCAACACTAAAGGTATGGTTCAATGACCTGCACAGAATAGCAAAGAAGCCTGCGACAGTGAATCTGTTTGAAAGCCTGGATTGAGGAAAAAAAGCAAAGTTGCTCTCATGTCAACTAATAAAGCAATACCGCTGCCAAGAAGGGGACGGGCAAGTTTGTCCCATTGTGATCAACCTAGAGGATGATGGTAACAACAGGGATAAATCAGGGAAGCCTACATTGAATGCTATAATGCCTAGCAAACAGCTACAGGTCATTGTTCGCTCACCTAGTTACAAAGTTGATTTAACAGGATGGATCGCTGTATTTAAAAACATATGAATAGATAGGCTAGGTTGCACCGACCTTCTTAACACAATGTGGATGTGGGAGAGCTCTCTTCCATAAGGCAACATTCTTATTGGCTGGACCCAGACAAGTCGGCTCAAGTTCAGGAGGAGATTAACCGAATGCTGGGGCACCAACTAATAGAGCAGCAAGTAGGTCTCTTTGTCACCAGAGCCAGCTCCTAATTGACAACCCTACAGCTGGATGATTGCATAGATAGTAATGTAGGTTGCTTTACTTACTCTTAAGATAGACTTACTTTAGGAGTGCTGGATTTTCCAACTGCATGCAAAAAGGAGACCTTCATCTTCGTAACTCTGGACGGATTATGCCAATGTCAAGTTATGCCATTCAGAGTCCAAAATGCCCCAGCAATTTCTTGAAGGTTGATGAATCAGATAATGGCAACTTACCTCCTTGAATCGTGTACCTACAGGACCTCCTCATAGACAGCAACATGTTAGGAATTGCACTGAAAGCAACTGGAAGCCCTGTTGCAGAAAGGTTAGCTGCCTAATGGTCAAGCTTGCAAAGAACATGTTCACTTAGGCCCAAGTTGCCTATCTAGAACATAGTGAGCCAGCAGCACTACCTAGGCTTCAAAGATAGAAGTAACATCACAGTTGCCCATTCCCACAACAAACAGGAAATTGTACGCGTTCTACTGACAGTTCATCCTGAACTTCATTACAGTAACTGCGCCTTTGCCAGACCTATTACAGGAAAGAGCAGAAAGGTGCTATGGACTGAAAAATGTGAAACTGCCTTTGGAAAGCTGAATGCCATTTTAACGAGCAAGCCTATGCAGACAACTCCAAACATTAAGTACTTAAGGTAGGCAGTGTTTGCTGTTACTCACGACTGTGGGCAACTATGCATGCATGTTAATCCAGACACATGAATAGAATTTACATGTGATGTCATATGAAAATGCAGTACTGTGCAAATGCAGGGAAGCTCAAGTGCTTTTGAAACGGGATTTAGCAGCTGGCAGTGAGAACACAGGACAGGAAAGGAGATAGTATAGAAGGGGATAGAGGGAAGGGGTGGTAGTGAAAGGAAGGCATGAGGAAAGGAAAGTAGGGGGGGTGTTAGTGAAGGCCCAGGCCTGGGGAGGGGATGGTGATGAGGCATCAGGACCCAAGCCCCACCATCTTCTTGTACACTTTGGTGAAGCAGGGTTGATCCTGGCTTGATGGCAGTGATAATGGGGAAAGTGCTCGGTCTTGAGGTTGTAGATTGCTTCTGAGTACAATTTAGCTCCTGCTGACAATGGTCCAAAACACCTCATTGAAGCCAGTCTTGAGATACTTAATCATTCAAAATCTATCCTATTGAGCACAGTGATAATGCCACACACCACAAGGGAGGGTATCCTCAGCGTGAAGCCTGGGACTTTGTTTCCATAAGAACTGTTGCTGTGGTCAGTCAAACAGTCAGTGTTATGGACAGATCCATCTGTGCTGGTGAGGATGCGGTCAAGTATCTATTCCCTTCTTGTTAGTCCCCTCACCACCAGAGCATTATCAGGCTCTCTTGATTACTCATAACACATATTGTTTGCAAATTTTAAAAAAATATACACTGAACTTTGCTCGAGTTGCAAATGGGCATTTCTGTCTATTTCAGAAGTTTATTCTTTGGAATTTAAATGTATAAAACCAGAACTAATACTTAACAATACAGCAGGCTGGTCTGGATCTGTGGGGAGACCAGACAATCAATATTCCAGGTTCTACAATTCATCCAAACAGAAAATCAAGCAAAATTATCCATTTAGTAGACTTGTACATAAAGAAAAACAGTGGTAGCATTGCTTCCTTAATCAAGTACACAGCCAACAGTTCCAACGTTTTGTAAGGGTAAAATGACAATAAAAATGAGAAATCTATGTTGCAAAAGTTTGTACTGCAATAACCCTGAAGGTAACAGCAACATTCAAGGCCTTTTCCAGCAGATAACTACGTTAAAAGATCATTTAGCTGACAATAATGCAAGCCTGATAGATTAATTTTTGAACTAATTTTTCAAGCTATCATCAGCTTCCCATGTCTGTTAAAAGGGTTGAAGTTATGAACACATCTTGGATCTGCTCCAGTTCTGAACTCTTTCCTATATATTTGCACACAACCATATGTATAAATGGTTCAACTGACTAACCTCCAGCTTTTGCTGCTGTCACTCCATCTTCCCACGGGAGGAGATTTTTGCTTTGTCTTCTTTCTAGACATATAGCTTGATTATTCAAACTTTCTGCCTCGAGTTCTAAACAAGCTATCTGCCTTCATTTATAAAAAAACGTGATAGATATGTAAGAAGCCCAATCGACAGGATTAAAAACTCTAGTAGCAGAACAATTATTCAATCTCTCTGCTAAAAACACATGGGCAGGAGCTGATCCACAATAATTTTAAAAGGGGCATAGATGCATATTTAATATTGCAACATTTCTTAGAAAAATATAAAGTATATATTGTACCATGTGTTAG
Organism: Ginglymostoma cirratum; assembly: GCA_024137785.1. Taxonomy (NCBI): domain Eukaryota; kingdom Metazoa; phylum Chordata; class Chondrichthyes; order Orectolobiformes; family Ginglymostomatidae; genus Ginglymostoma; species Ginglymostoma cirratum. The sequence continues at coordinate 20,741,088 of JAHRHZ010000019.1, forward strand.
TGAGGCCAGAATTAAGAAGATAATATAGTTGAATACGTGCCAAAGTGCTGGTGTAGGAGGGAGGGTTTTAAATATCTGGATCACTGGTATCTCTTCCAGCGCAGGAGGGATCTGTACAAGTGCGGGTTGAACCAAAAAAGCTTGGGCTCCAATATCCTTACAGAGAGGTTTGCTAATGCCGCTTCAAAGAGTTTAAACTAGTGTGACGGGGGGTTGGATCAGCATGTGGAGTGGTTGAGAAGGTAGAGATTAAGTAAATCTAATGGAAAGAACAGCCAGGTTAATGAACAGGCAGAACTGGCAGTTCAGCATTCCAGGGTTTAGATGTTTCAGGCATGATAGAAAGGAATGTAAACAGGTTAGGGGAGTTGCATTACTGATTTTAAGGAGCATATCACAGCTGCACTAAGAAAGGACATCTTGGAGGGCTCATCCATCAAGGCCATGTGGGTAGAATTTAGGAATAAGAAAGGTGCAATCACTATGATTGGGTTACTCTATAGGCCTCCCAATATCCAGCAAGAAATAGAGGAACAGATATGTAAGATCACGGAAAGATGTAAAAACAACAGGGTTGCTGCACTTAACTTTCCAATACTGACTAGGACTCCCATACTGCCAGGAACATAGATGCAGCAGAATTGTTAGGTGCACCCAGAAGGGTTTCTTGAAACAAAATGTAGATAGTCTAACTAGGGAAGGGGCCATACTAGACCTTGTATTCAGGAATGAGCCAGGTCGAAAGATCAAAGTTTCAGCGGGGGAGCATTTTGGGTACAGTTATCATAATTCCATATGTTTCATGGTAGTTATGGATAAGAATAAGACTGGTCCTCAGGTGAAAGTGCTAAATTGGGGCTCACAAATTTGTTTGAATATTTTCAGGGAGCAATGAAGATGATTGACGAGGGTAGGTCAGTGGGTGCTGTCTACATGGACTTTACTGAAGCACTGACAAGGTCCCCCATGCTAGTGGTGTCTTAAGTCTCATGGGATCCATGGTGAGTTGGTAAATTGGATACAAAATTGGCTTAGTCATTAGAAGATAGGGGTAGTTGCGGAGGCGTGTTTTTCTGACTGGAGGCACGGGACCAGTGGTGTTCTTCAAGGATCAGTGCTGGGACCTCTGTTAATTGTAATATATGTAGGGATGAAAGTATAGGTGGTCTGATTAGCAAGTTTGTAGATGACATGAAAATTAGTGGAGTGTGGGCAGTTAGGAAAGTTGTCAAAGGATACAGCAGGATGCTGATCAGATGGAAAGTTGAGAGGCGAAATGGTGAATGGAGTTTAATCCAGCAAAGGTGATGCATTTTGAGAAGTCAAATGCAAGAGAAAAATACACAGTGAATGGCAGGATCCTTAGGATCATTGACGTACAGAAGGATCTTGTATTTCCCTTAAAATTTCAACACAAATGAGTAAGGTGGTAAAGAAGCATTCAGGCTGCTTGTCTTCATTGGTCAGGGCACTGGATATAAAAGTTGGCAAGGCAGGTTACAGCTGTATAAAATTTTAATTAGGCCACATTTGGAGCACTGTGTGCCCACACTGTAGGAAGGACGTGGAAGCTTTGGAGAGGGTGAAGAACAGGTTTGCCAGCACGTTGGCTGGATTAATATGCATTAAGCTATAAAATGAGGTTGGACAAATTTGCTTGTACTTGTACTCTTGGGCGGATTCAAAACGTGAAGGGTGAAACTGGAGCTGAAATCCATGTGGGAGAAGTCGGAGTCATTGGCTGTCACTGAGAAAGGAAACATGGCTGTGAAACTGCGTTTTGGCAAACACATCGTCAGACACAAACTTGGATTGTTTTTGTTCCGAGTGTCGGAGGCTGAGGAGTGATCTTATAGAAATATATAAAATTATGAGAAGCATGAATAGGGTGGAAATGACAAAAACTATGGGGGCCTGAGGTTTAAGGTGAGCGGGGGAAAGAGTTTAAAGGAGACACGCAAAGAAATTTTCCTTGTTCAGAGGTAGCGGGTGCCTGGAAAACACGGCCAGGGGAGGTGGTAGAAGCAAATACGCTAGCAATGTTTAAAAGGCATTTAGGCAAACGTGAACAGGCAGGGAATAGAATGACACAGACCATGTAAAAACAGATGGGCTAAGTTATGAATGGTATTATTTTTCTATGTTAAAGTAAATGGTTTGGCGTGGGTGGGGGAGATTGGTGGTGCTAAAAGGAACGACAAAAATTCGGCATTGTTTTTTTTTAAAAAAACGTATCGTACACTTCTCCAAAACCACAGACCTACACATGTCAAAGCACAACGTCATTCTCTGCAGGAAACCTACTAGTGAAGAAAGACGTCTGCATCCTGTTTTATCCACGTTAGCTTTCCTCGCTGTGGTATTTTTATGGAGATTGCAATACATTTTCCCAAAGCCGGCGGCGAAGAGAGAGGGCAACAGCCAAAAAAGAAGAAATAATTCTAAAAATCCTGCCGCGTATCGTTCTTGCTTCAGATACGAATAGATCTGAAAATGCTGAGGCCTAGTGTTTTCCTGCTCAAGGGTGAACTCGGAACCACGGCGTTGTAAACTAAATCAAATAGTTTTTAAAAAAAAACTCCATCCTCGGAAAATATATCATTGAGGGTTAACATAAAGCGGGATTGGGAAATGATTGTCGACACACAATGAGGGGACTGTCTTCCCTCAGGTATCCCCAAGTAAGTTGCTGCTCTTCGTGAGGAGGGGTCACCTTGTCCAATGGAACGTTCCCCGGAGAAACCCTGGCAACCCCGGCCGGGCCTCAAGCGGGAGGCAGGGAGGGAATTCCTGCAGGACAGAAAAGTGCAAAACAAAAACACACACGACCAGAACCCACAGCAGAGTTCTCCGGGGGTGGAATCAATCGAGCCTATCATGCACTTCCACCCCCTCGCAATTAAAAACCCCTCACGTGGAGCGAGAGACCGGTCGGCGTCTTCTGTGTGAACTGCACTCACCATTCTTCTGCAGATTGCAACAGCAGCGACGACAGGCTCTAGGCTGCCGACCGGGAGCGGAGGGGTTCGCGCTGCTGGGGTTTTGCTGCGGAACCGATGAAGGTTTCGGAGAATACGGAACATGTTGAGGAGCAAGGCCGGGGAGGGACCAACGCGGCACACTGGGAGAGGCCAGATTGGGGGGAGGCCACCAGAGGGAGCAAAAGTTACGTAGCAAATTGCAATCTGTCCAGTCTTTGCTACCTGAAGTACATAATTGGATTGAAGGCTGAAGATTTGCTTCCCCACCTCATCGGAAAAACTGATCATGTTTTTGTTCTCAGATTCGGAACTGTTAGTTGCATGTTTGAATCCGGACTTTGTGGTTTTGCCCAATTGCATTATTAATATAACTCAAAAGTCGACAAAGTCTCATTATTGCTACAGTGGATGGAATTAGGTTTATCCTGACTGGAGACTTGCATGAAAGGTTTTGTGAAATGACAGGTGTATTTTGTTCTGCATTGCAGTCATTACATTTGCAAGTTAGTTCTTCAAATTTAGCAAAATAAATGTTGAAACACTTGGGCAATATTGGGAAGGCGAATATTGCTCTGATTACTCAGTATGAGAATGTTTTGTCGAAAGTAACATTATCCACTTCCCTCGAGTAGAATATGCCAGTTTTGACCACGTTGTTTAACCACTTGCATGGAGGAAGGAAGTACAGTTCCTTCAAGAAGGGGCACAGGATTCGAAACTTAAACTCTGCTTTCTCTCCAGATGTTCCAGACCTCAGTTTCTGCAGCAATTGTTTAATAGTTTCTTTGATGATGGACATAATCTCTCATCGCCTCCCTTCTTAGAATAACACAAGACTTCAGTTGATCATAGACAACAAGGTGTGGAGCTGGATGAACACAGCAGGCCAAGCAGCGTCATAGGAGCAGGAAAGCTTGACGTTTCGGGCCTAGACCCCTTATCAGAAATGGGGGAGGGGAAGAGGGTTCTGAAATAAATAGGGAGAGAGGGGGAGGCGGATAGAGGAGAGGATAGGTGGAGAGGAGGCAGACAAGTCAAAGAGGCGGGGATAGAGCCAGTAAAGGTGAGTGTAGGTGGGGGGGTAGAGAGGAGATAGGACAGACAGGTCAAGGGGGCGGGATGAGGTTAGTAGATAGGAGATGTGAGTGAGGCTTGAGGTGGGAGGCGGGGATAGGTGAGAGGAAGGACAGGTTAGGGAGGCGGGGACGAGCTGGGCTGGTTTTGGGATGCGGTTGGGGGAGGGGAGATTTTGAAGCTTGTGAAATCCACATTGATAGCATTGGGCTGCAGGGTTCCCAGGCTGAATATGATTTGCTGTTCCTGCAGCCTTCGGGTGGCATCATTGTGGCATTGCAGGAGGCCCAGGATGGACATGTCGTCTGAGGAATGGGAGGGGGAGTTGAAATGGTTCGCGACTGGGAGGTGCAGTTGTTTGTTGCGAACTGAGCGCAGGTGTTCTGCAAAGCGGTCCCCAAGCCTCCACTTGGTTTACCCGATGTAGAGGAGGCCACAACAGGTACAGCGAATGCAGTATACCACATTGGCAGATGTGCAGGTGAACATCTGCCTGATGTGGAAAGTCCTCTTGGGGCCTGGGATAGACTCCATTTTCACCCCCTTGGTCCAGGAACTCCCTACCTACGTCTGTGACACCACCCATGCCCTCCACCTCCTCCAGAACTTCCAATTCCCCAGTCCCCAACATCTCATTTTCACAATGGACGACCAGTCCCCATACACCTGTATTCCCCATGCAGATGGCCTAAAGGCCCTCCACTTCTTCCTGTCCTGCAGAACTGACCAATCCCCCTCCACCGACACCCTCATCCGCTTAGCCGAACCTGTCCTCACCCTCAACAACTTCTCTTTCAATTCCTCCCACTTCCTACAGACAAAGGGGGTGGCCATGGGTACCTGCATAGGCCCAAGCTCTGCCTGACTCTTTGTAGGTTACGTGGAACAATCCCTCTTCCGTACCTACACTGGCCTAAACCCCACCTCTTCCTCCGTTATATTGATGACTGTATCGGCGCAGGAGCTCGAACAGTTCATCCACTTCACCAACACCTTCCACCCCAACCTGAAGTTCACCTGGACCATCTCCAACACTTCTCTCTCCTTCCTGGACCTATCTGTCTCCATCTCGGGTGACCACCTAGAAACCAATGTCCATTTCAAACCCACTGACTCCCACAGCTACCTGGAATACACCTCCTCCCACCCACCTTCCTGCAAAAATGCCATCCCCTATTCCCAATTCCTTTGCCTCCGCCGCATCTGCTCCCAGGATGAGGCATTCCACTCCCGTACATCTCAGATGTCCTCATTCTTCAAGGACCACAACTTCCCCCCCGCCACCATGGTCGAGAACGCCCTTGACCGTGTCTCCTGCATTTCCCGCAACTCATCCCTCACACCCCGTCCCCGCAATAATAACCAAAAAAGAATCCCCCTTGTCCTCACGTACCACCCCACCAACCTCTGGATCCAACGCATCATCCTCCGCCATTTCTGCCATCTGCAATCCGACCCCACCACCAAAGACATTTTTCCCTCCCCACCCTTATCTGCTTTCTAGAGGGACCACTCCCTCCGCGACTCCCTTGTCCACTCCACACTCCCCTCCAGCCCCACCACACCCGGCACTTTTCCCTGCAACCGCAGGAAGTGCTACACCTGCCCCCACACGTCCTCCCTCACCCCAATCCCAGGCCCCAAGATGACTTTCCACACCAGCCAGATGTTCACCTGCACATCTGCCAATGTGGTATACTGCATCCGCTGTACCCATTGTGGCCTCCTCTACATCAGGGAAACCAAGCGGAGGCTTGGGGACCGCTTTGCAGAACGCATGCGCTCAGTTCACAACAAACAACTGCACCTCCCAGTCGCGAACCGTTTCAACTCCCCCTCCCATTCCTCAGACGACATGTCCATCCTGGGCCTCCTGCAATGCCACAATGATGCCACCTGAAGGCTGCAGGAACAGCAAATCATATTCAGCCTGGGAACCCTGCAGCCCAGTGGCATCAATGTGGATTTCACAAGCTTCAAAATCTCCCCTCCCCCAACCGCATCCCAAAACCAGCCCAGCTCGTCCCCGCCTCCCTAACCTGTTCTTCCTCTCACCTATCCCCTCCTCCCACCTCAAGCCCCACCTCCATCTCCAATCTACTAACCTCATCCCGCCCCCTTGACCTGTCCGTCCTCCCTGGACTGACGTATCTCCTCCCTACCCCCCCACCTACACTCACCTTTACTGGCTCCACCCTGTCTCTTTGACTTGTCTGCCTCCTCTCCACCTCTCCTCTCCTCTATCCATCTTGTATCCGCCTCCCCCTCTGTCCCTATTTATTTCAGAACCCTCTTCCCCTCCCCCATTTCTGATGAAGGGTCTCGTCCCGAAACGTCAAACTTTCCTGTTCCTATGATGCTGCTTGGCCTACTGTGTTCATCCAGCTCCACATCTTGTTATCTCGGATTCTCCAGCATCTGCAGTACCTATTATCTCTTTAGTTGATCATACTTGTGTGTGAGAAAATATTTTGAATGTGTTTGAATAAACATCTGTTCAGAGATATTACTACACAGGACAGTCCAACTGGAGCACCTCAACTCCTGTTTATTTCCCATTTTCGTCTCTTTTTCCTCTCCCCTTTTTCCCCTCTTGATATTCTCTCCTGAGATAGAGCGGGCCGGAGACCCGAGTGGGATGGGGACAATTTTTGGACTGGGGCTGGTCTGGGCAGTCAACGGCTTGTGAGCCCAGGCAGACCATGTGTGGAAGACCCCTGCACTGATCTACTGAAAGACTGTAATGCTTATCTTCTTAACTTGTTCTCATTTTTTCTAACATATGCTATGAACAACTGTAACATAGCTTCTTTCCTTTCTTTTTCGCTTCGTTTTTGTAATTTGTATCTGAGACTTGTACCTAGGTACTCTGTAGGGGGTGACATTGTAAAGTTTTTACTGTACTCCTGTACTTGAGTACACATGACAATAAAGGAAATTCTATATTTTAATGGAGAGAGATAAAAGGTACTGCAGATGCTGGAGAATCCGAGATAACAAGCATGGGGCTGGATGAACAAATCATTTTCTGATGAAGGGTTTAGGCCCGAAACGTCAAGTTTTCCTGCTCCTATGATGCTGCTTGACCTGCTGTGTTCATCCAGCCCCATGCTTGTTATCTCTATATTTTAATCCTGTCTAAAATCATGAAACAGATGGTTCTGCTCACTGTTCCTCCTCAGATTCTGTTTGATATGTTGAGTGTTTCAAGCATTTTCTGTAATTACCCCTGCATCTGGAATTCGGAGGGGGACAGTCAGTAGTTACAAAATTATATCAGAGATAAGGAAACCAAGCGGAGGCTTGGGGACCGCTTTGCAGAACACCTGCGCTCAGTTTGCAACAAACAACTGCACCTCCCAGTCGCGAACCATTTCAACTCCCCCTCCCATTCCTCAGATGACATGTCCATCCTTGGCCTCCTGCAATGCCACAGTGATGCCACCCGAAGGCTGCAGGAACAGCAAATCATATTCAGCCTGGGAACCCTGCAGCCCAATGGCATCAATGTGGATTTCACAAGCTTCAAAATCTCCCCTCCCCCAACCGCATCCCAAAACCAGCCCAGCTCATCTCCACCTCCCTAACCTGTTTTTCCTCTCACCCCAAGC
>JAHRHZ010000019.1:20748853-20768093 GCA_024137785.1 Ginglymostoma cirratum
ACCTGTCCGTCCTCCCTGGACTGACCTATCTCCTCCCTACCCCCCCCACCTACACTCACCTTTACTGGCTCCATCCCCGCCTCTTCGACTTGTCTGCCTCCTCTCCACCTATCCTCTCCTCTATCCATCCTCTATCCGCCTCCCCCTCTCTCCCTATTTATTTCAGAACCCTCTTCCCCTCCCCCATTTCTGATGAAGGGTTTAGGCCCGAAACGTCAAGTTTTCCTGCTCGACCTGCTGTGTTCATCCAGCCCCATGCTTCGTTACAAAATTACTACCAGTTCTACGGGTTTAAAGTTTAACGCTTTTGCTCGCAAATGTTTACTTAACTGAAATCACAGCGATATGAGTTTGTGCCGCTCTGGGAAAAGATAGGGGAAATATACGTTTGGCCAATGAGGGCTGGAGTTTCAGACACGTCGATTCCACTGGAAATAGACAGAGTGGTGAAACATAGTCCCAGAGTGAGGAAAATTCAAGACGACTTTTGCAATTGAAGCAGGAGAAATCGTCTCTTCGTATGCAAAAATGTCATCGCGATCCGGTTCAACAACTTATGATGGACCGGAGACAAAGAAAGTGGCGATTGTTGGTGGTGGCTTAGTAAGGAGTTTTTTTCCTCTCTTTTTAAAGGAGGGAATCAAATATCTGTTTGCACTAAATCAGCGAATGTTTTCGTTCTGGCTGATTGTCGCCGCATGCGAGGGTCAAAGTGCAACTTTAATGTCAGACCTCAAATCTAGTGAATCCGAGGTTACGCTGAACCGAACAAATCATCTTTCATGTGAAATTCACATGGACAAACCTGAGAAAATTGTAGAAACGTTGCAGTCGCAATGGATTGGCGGGGGGGGGGGGGAAGTAGTATTATCTAAATACGTATTTTTTTTTTCCCGTAGAAATGTTTCCACTATGAATTTCCCAAACTCGATTTTAACAGGCAGTGCTATGTATTTAGTCAGTTTACCCGTCTTTGACCCTTATCCCTCAATACCCTTACCACTCAAACTATTAAAGTTTCGACGATGTCATCTACTATTGATCCATAGACCACCTTTTGAAAGTGAATTCCAGCTTTTCACTACCGTGCGTGCACAAATTATACAGCACGAAAGCAGACCAGTCCATTCACCCACAATCCCACTGATTTCACATCAAATTGGATAAACTCTTGAAGATTACGCTGAGTCTTGCATGACAAATGTCTAGAAATTGTTCGAACCAAACGCCGTACAATTTTGATTATCCAGTTCTTGTGTAATAAAGCAAAATCAGACGGTGCGTCTTAAAGTTTTTTTTTCTCTCTAAGGCTACTTAGATAGCATCTTCCAATCCCATAACCACTACAATCGAGCAACACAAATGTACCAAATAGATAAGGAGCACCAACTACTGCAATTTCCCCTCCAAGCCTCTCCCAGTTCATCCAGACATTCAAAATATATCGGTTCGTTCAGTGTCACCTGGTTAAAATCCTAAAACTCCCTTTCGGATGGCGTTGTGCGACTACCAATTCTGGTTGGACTGCAGTGGTTCAAGAAGGCAGCTCACCACCACCTTCTCAAGGGCAGTTAGGGATTGCTAATAGACGCTGGCCCCCACACAATGAATGAATTTTTAAAAAAGCTGCTTTCAATTTTAATTTTGTAGTTTTATCAATTTATTTAATTTGCTCAATCTCTTGACTTTGCTTCAACTGTTATTTTGAGGTTTACATTGCATATCATTCATTGCAGCAGTTAATTTGTCTGAATATTGCTGTAATTAAACAGACCTTAGTTTAAATGAAAGTGTGCTGTGCTCACTATTGTTTTTAAGTGAAGGAACTGATCTTGTCATAAAAATAATTATATGTAAGCATTTTGGGTAGTTATATACTGCATTAATTAGGACAACATGAACAAATGCACCTGTCTCCCAGGCAAGCTAATAATTGATTGTAGCAGGATCAACAGTTGCATCAGATATTGAGATCTGTAATCTACACAAATAGGAATAATTAACCAATTAACCTGAGCATGGATGGAGACTGGCTAACTAATAGAAGGCAGAGAGTTGGGATAAATAGGAAATTTTCGGGATAGCAGCCTGTAACTGTGGAAACAAACATAGAACCATTAAAACAGTAGCTTGGCTCACTATCAAAGCAACCTCAAAATTCAATGCTCAATTTGGCAATAGAACATTGTCTTTGGATATCCAAGTCATTAAGGCATATTGTAAATAATTATGGGCCTGGCACTGGATCCTTATGACACTCCTCTCATTACAGGTTGCCATTTTGAAAATGCCTCCTTACCCCAAATCTTTATTTTTATTAGTTAGACAATTCTTCATCCATGCTCATATTCTACAATCAAAGCCATAGATTCTTATATTATTAAGTAGCCTTATGTGTGGTACCTTTATTGAATGCCATTTTGAAAGCCAAATATATTACATCTACTGGTTTCTCCTTAATTTATTGTGCTTATCACCTCCTCAAAGAACACCAATAAAATTGTCAGGCATGGTTTCCTCTTCATGAAACTGTGCTGACTCTGCTCAATTTTATGTTAAGTGTTTCTAAGTACCCTAGCAGTACATCCTTTATAATAGGGGCTCTAGCATTTCCCCAATGTCAAATGGTAACTGACCTGTAGTTACCTTTTTTGCCTCTCTTTTTGAATAGGGAATGTCTCATTGGCTGACTTTCAATGCTGTGGGAATTTACCAGAATCTAATAATTATTGGAAGATTACAACAAGTGTATCCATTATTTTGGTAGTTACTTCCTTTAAAATCCCAGGATGTAAACCGTCACGTCCAGGAGATGTTTCAGCTTTTAGTCCCATTAGCTTCCCAATTTCTGTTTCTCTAGTGATACTAATTGCATTTGTTTGTTCCATGCCTCTCCCCCACCTTTAGCCACTTGATTGTTTAGTATGTTTGGAATGCCAGTAGATTCCTACACAATGAAGAATGATGCAATGTGTTTATTAAGCTTCTCTGCCATTTCCAGCTTTCCCATTATTATTTTCCTTGCCTCATTCTCTAAGAGGCCTGTGCTCACTTTGGTCTCTCTTTATACATTTAAAGAAGCTAATATAGTCTGTTTTCATATCATGTGCTAGTTTGCCCTCATAGTTTATTTTCTTCATCCCTTTTGTTTTCAGAATGTTTTGGGTTTTAAAACTTTTCCAGTCCTCTTGCTTACCACTTATCTTTGACACATTGTATCTCCTTTCTTTCAGTTTGATTCTATGCTTGACTTCCTTTGTTAAGTATGGTTGGATTATCCCCTTCCTAGAATCCTTCTTCCTCATTGGGATTTATAGTGTTGTGAATGATGAGCTACTTCTTCTGTGATTCATCAACTATTTTTTTCTGTCAAACTCCTTGGCCAGTTCACTCCAGCCCACTCTGCCCTTTATCTGTATGTATTTATCCTTAAGTTGATTCTGACCCAAGTTTCTTACTCCAAAAAATGAACGATGAATTCTGCAATATTATGGTCACTATTCCCTGGAGGATCTTTACTCTGAGAGTGTTTATTAAATCTGTCTTGATTTTGCATTTCTAGATCCAAAATAGATTGTTCTCTGGTTATCTACAACATTTTGTTTCCGGAAATTGTCCCAAATGCACTCTGGATTCTTCCTCATGGTTTCCTTTGCCAGTTTGATTTTCCGAATCTATATGATGATTAAAGTCACCCATGATTAATGTGCTGCCTTTTTTTTTAACAAGCCTTATTATCACCTGAAGCTACTTTTAGAGAGCCAATAGATTATTCCCACCAGTGTTGTCTTCCCCTTATTATTCTTTTCTCCACCCACATGGATTCTACATTTTCTAATCAAAGATCATTTCTTTCCACCATACTTATTCGATCTCATTCTAAAAAAAGCTACTCCACCACCCCTCTCTCCTGCCTGTACTTTTGAAAAATCACATACCACTGAATATGTAGTTTCTGGCTTTGTTCTCCTTGTAACCATGTTTCTGTAATGGCTATAAGATCATATTCAACAACCTCTATTTGTACCATTAATTTTGTGTTTTGTTCCAAATACTATGCTCATTAACTAAAGATCCATTAATTTTGCCGTTTTACAATTTTTTTTCTCCCTTTGACGCTATTTACTGCTACTGTATTTTTATGTTTTTATACGCTATCCCTTCTGGTCCACTTGGGTATCATTATCAAAATAATTGCCCTACAACGCTGCCACATCCTTCAGCTTTTAAAGCCTCTGTATCTCCTTGTCTGAGACTTTCTCCCTTCTAGTTAACCTAAAGACCTCTCTACAGCCAGTGTAATTTGATTCACCAGAACACTGATCTTAGAATGGTTCAAATCAAGTCCTGTCCAACTGCAGCAACTTCCTGCTGCCCGAGTAATAGTGGTGGTTCTGCATGAACTGAAACCCATTCCTCCCACATCAATCTTTGAGATGCCTATTTAACCTGCCTTTATTTACCCTGTGCCAGTTTTCCTGCAGCCTAGGTAGTAATCGTTAGATTATTACTTTGGGTGATCTGCCTATCAATTTAGCTCCTAACTGTTCAAGATCTTTCAGCAGAACATTCTTTCCATTCCTATCAATACTGTTAATACCATCGTGGATGATGACAACTTTGATCCCTCCCCTCCCACTTCACATTTTTCTTCAGCCCCAAGGAGATATCCTTAATCTTGGCATTAGGCTGACAACACAGTCCTCAGGACTCAAACTCACAGTTAGAAAAAACAGTATCTACTGTCTGAATAATACTGTCCCCGACCATTACTACGTTCCTATTTCTTCCCACATTTGAATGACTCCTTGCTTCATGGTGTTGTGTTCAATTCAGTTATCTTCCCTAAAGTCCCTGCTGTTGTTCACACCGCTTACAAGAGTCTTGTAACTGTTGGACAATAACAGGGACAGAGGACCTTCGAGTGCCTCCCTTTGGGTCACCATACCACCCTCACTTACAATTATAACTTTTACCTTTGATCGCAGAGCAAGTTTGAATTGCCTAATCTAAATGTGTGATCACCTCCTGGAGCCAGTTGTCCAGGTAACTTACCCCTCTTTGATGCACTGCAATGTCCGCAGTTTGGACTCCATTTCCTCAACTTGAATTTGAACATACTTGAGTGGAAAATACTTGCTACAGATATGTTTGCAGTGGATCTCCTTGGTTTCCAGCCGATCCCACAGTCCAGTTTTAATCAGACTGCTCTGACAGTGTATCTCTTTGAAATTAACTCATCTGCTAGTTCATAACTACAGAATTTTGAACTGAGGATTTTATTTAACTTTCAACTCCTTACTGCAATCTAAATTAGATTAAATTAGGTTTGAACAGATTCAAGATTTAGACACTTTTATATCCAGCAAACACAAACATTAAAATTGAGGTAGAAATGAAACAAATGCAAAATGCAGAAGTTTTCAACCTTCTTCAGTTCTGAAGAAACTTTCCAAACCTGTTGAATTTCTCCTGTATTTTCTCTGTTCATTTCATATTTTCAGCATCTGCAGTATTCTGCCTTCATTACAAGATTGAATTGAGTTGGCCAGCTGATTTTATTATTGCAGAAGATCAACGTTTTGTTCTTTTCCTCTAGGTTGGTGCTTTGAATGCATGCTTCTTCGCAAAGCGAGGTTTTCAAGTGGAACTTTATGAAGCACGCAAAGGTGGGATTCACTTAATTTATTTTTTCCTTTTGACATTGTCAAATTAACATATCTCCAAATTGTAATATAGGCTGTAAATGTACTCAAGAAAGTCTGTGAAGTTCACAACTACTAAACTCAATTTAAATACCTAAGTATATTAAGACCTTCTGTAAACTACAATTCCTGTCTATACTGCTTTCTGTGTTATAATTTTGAATCACGTTGTTTGTATCAAGATTTAACATCTAATGTTGGAAAATATTATCCAGAATTGTACACACTTCATTTGCCATCATGTATTGAGCAACCAAACAAATCATTGAAATTGATTTTCGAAAACATTTTCTCAAATTCTGAAATTTCAAGTGTCCAGAAGGATATTTTTAATCATGAAATAGACTAATTGTACACATTAACAGAATTGGCTTTTATTATGTTTATTCACATTTCTACTTCAAGGCCTTGGTCTCTTATAAGTGTGTATTCTACAGGTACATTTCACTAAATTTCCCTGCAGGCAATCCTCCCAGCAGGAGGTATAAAACACTTTGTGAAAGATGACCTCCCCTTCCACAACCTCACATTGCTGCTAAAAATGTTACTATGTTCCAACATTCCAGCACTGAACCCAAATCCCCTTCATCATACTTTCAGGAAAACCCAAAATCCCAATAAATTAGCTTTCTCCGTAACCCTGCTCAGCTTGACCATGGTCAGAAATCATACGATACCAGGTTATAGTTCAACAATGTCATTTTGATTTCTGATCTTGTCCACCCCAGCCCAACGCTGGCACCTCCACGTCATAATTTAACCATGTTTATAAATTTCAGACTCATTGTGAGCAAAGCCATTATGAACTTTTAGCACTTCAGTTATTTCATAAAATATCATTGTGAATGTTGTTTTATAGTTGATTAAAGTCTCCATTCCCCTGGAAGTAGTGGGGAGAGATTGAACTCTTTTCACTCAGTAGAAATTGAGCAGCATCAACTTTGGCGGAGTTGAAGTGAGCCCAACATATCCGGGTCCTTCCTAGCTCCAGTGCCGTATTAAACTGGTCTTCTGCAGGATGGCTTCATTTTCTAATCTATGCAAATAAGGATTCTATTGATGTAATGAAGACTCCACCTCAGTTTAGAGGGCCTGCTGGATGGAGTGTGACACTCTATTGAGTTAAACCTGTTTGTCCAGAATTTAAGGCTCCAGGGGTTTTTGTGTAACGTGCAAGAAGCCTAAGTTTTATCTCCTAGCTTCACAAGAACAATATAGAATTCTACTGCCCTGTATTATATAATGCTGTGACCACCATCTCTGAAACGTCAAGTTTTCCTGCTCCTATGATGCTGCTTGACCTGCTGTGTTCATCCAGCCCCATGCTTGTGATCACCATCTCTGTTCCTGCTGTTTTCAAGCTTGAGTTGGTCTATGGGCCCCTGCGCTAATGAAATTCAGCAAGATGCCTATTTGAGGCATGCAGCTAGCAGATGGGATAACATTCCAGCTTGACCCCTGAAATGGACAAGCTCATGCCCTAAGGATTGGGTGACACTTGGTGTGCTCCACCTACCTGATTATTAAAATTGTTCCAAGCGAGTTATTGTGTATACTTGCAGTGATCACATTTGCACATTTGTGTGTGCTGTGTACATGTTCAGGGAACTGTTTGCTGAGCTGGAAGTCAGCTAGCTTGTGGATCAGATTTTTGTCAACAGCACAGGGTTCAGTCCCCCTATTGGTTGAGTGGGAACCCAGGGCCTGCTTTCTTGCTGTATTCATACTAAAATAAAACATGGCACACTGCCATCTTTCAACAAGTAATCAACAAAAACCTGTCTTCAGGTAGAGAATGCAACAAGAAGCAGGACCTATGTCTTTAATGAAAAATTTCTTCATTTTCCCTATCTGGTATCAAAAAAAGTGGTGAACAACAGGCCCATATAATCAATGCAATTTAGGGAGATGCCATTCAGTCTATTAAGCTCGCGCCAGTTCTCTGTAGCGTAATCCAGTGCAATAACCTGTTCAATGGCCCACCCAATTTCCTTTTTATTCATTCACCCTTTCAGCTTCTCCTGACTGAGAATTCCAAGTCATTAGCACTCGAAGGATGAAAATCCCAGCTTTTCGAACCTAACTTTGTATCTGTATTCCATCATCCTCGCAAGCTTTCTGGTAAACCTTCTCTGAAAACTATATTTTTTTTTGTATGCCAGGAACCACCAGGCACACAATTACAGTGCAAAGTGTAAGTGATTGTAGCAGTTATGTGTCCCACATGTAGCAATGGCAAGCAAGAAGTGTCTGTACCTGCTGGCAGATGACTTAACTCCATTTTGGGATGGGTTTTAAAATGTCACTCCTTGCATGCATCCAGGCAGGAAGAACTGGTGCCGGTTAGGAGAAGTGTTCTTTGACCCATCATTAAAATTTTTCAGTGCATCGCAGTCCCCAACCTTCAAAGCCCCCACCCATCAGTTGACTCCCATTGTTCTCTGCTTTCATCCATCAATCTATGTTTCTGGACCTCTCCTTGCCGCACCCTCTCTGGAAATGTAATGAGATCTTCAAGTCTTCATGGTGGACCAAACATCAAGCTCCTTCCCCACACAATTGTGTCCTTCCACTGGGACCTCGGCTGTCTCCAGCTGCAAGTTAGTTAGCAGGACTGGCCAGCATCTCAGTCAAAACCATTCTCCATGATTCTGCATACTCTCACTGCTACCTTTGAGTTTGAACCCAACACTCTTGATCCTGTAACTATCGCTGTGTACTCTGCCTCATCAACCCTGTGGCATTGACAATGGGCATCGCTTCTTCCTTAACATTTCCCCTCCAACATAAACTGAAGCTGCTGGAAAAGCTCAGCAGATCTGGCAGCATCTGTGGAGAGAAATCAGAGTTAACGTTTTGGGTCGAGTGACCCTCCCTCAGAACACCCCAAAATGTTGACTGTGCTTTCTCTTCACAGATGCTGCCAGAGCTGTTGAGGTTCTCCAATGATTTCTGTTTTGAGATAATGGGGTATGAGTGGGTTCTAACATGATATGAGTTGTTTCGAGCACAGCCAGCTTCCATTTTCACCCACTCATTGCCTCCATTATCATCGATCTAGCTTTTCCCCTCCCCTGATTTACTATTAATGATCCCTTTGACCGTGTCTTTCTTAGTTTCACTCCATTTTCTCCTCTATCCCTTGTCCTCAAGATAAATACCAATTTTTCCCACTTCTGAAGATAGGCCACTGGACTCAAAACGTTAACCCTGTTTTCTCTACAGAGATGCTGTTAGACCTACTGAGTTTCTCCAGCAATATCTGTTTTTGTTTCAGGTCTCTCGCTGTTTTCCTTAAAGTCACTTTTCTCCCCTCCCTGGCCAGACCTCATCATTTGTTGTTTCTGGAAGCTGCATTAAATTCCACCCATTGATCCAAAAGTGTGGTGACCCCAGAACTAAGTACAGAATTCTTAAAGTACTGGTTATGCTACAATTATAAAGATTCAGCATAATCTCCTTACTTTTTTTCAACACCTCGATGCCCAAAATTTCCATTCTTTGCTAATATTCACTTTATCTTGACCTATGCACGAGAACCATAATGACACTTCTCTCTCTCTCTCTGTCCCCCCCAAACCCTCTCCATACTGTGTGCCGTTAAATCAATATTGCCTCTTCTTATCCCTTCTGCTAAAATACATCAACTCAGTATAAATTCCATCTGTCATGTGTCAATATTTTTAATCGCCCTATTCAGACATATTATGACATACCTCTGGAGCAGGTGGGACTTGAACCTAAGACTTCTGCCCTAGAGGTATGTACATCACCACTATGTCCCAAAAACTCTCTAATCTGCCACTTGCGTTTCCACCTTGCTACCCAAATCTTGTTGCAGCCAGTTTGTATTATCCTCTCTGTCTGACACATCTTTGTGTAGCTGACAAGTTTTGATGACTGTTTTAAGATTGACTTAATGTATGACTTTGTACCATTGGCAAATATAAAAAAGATTCAAATCTAGTTACATTTTGAATGATCTAGGGTAGTGATGGCGATATTACAAATGGGATCAACATCAAGCTGAGTAAAGTTGAAAAGAAAAGTAGCCTTGTTTTCTGATCACTTCACATGATTTCTTGCGAGAAAGTATATATCTCTAATCAAGTCAGGATGAAGTTAGGTTTGCCAGAAATATTGTCGCAAGAGAATAAGCTGAGCATGTGCTAAATGTCTGAGTTCAAAGATGAAAATTGACCATGTGAAGTAATGGAGGACTATCAGGGCTCATGCAACCAAAAAATGGCAGGAGTAATCTTTTTTTCAAACGGAAATAGTGAAATAAAACCTCAATTGCTACTATTAAGCTCACTGAAATTCATAGAATCATGCATCACAGAAAGAGTTGTATCTGTGCTGTTTTTATTGTTTCCCTGTTCCTTGTCCATTTCATTCCATGAATGCGCTGCCTGAAGGAAGGTTTTGGACTCAACATCTGCTAATGCTTCATTCTGACCTGTTTCTCAGTGGTTGTTTGCCATTGCCTTCCAGTCACAGGTGTAGGAGCTTTGTGCATAGGCCTGGAAATTTTTTTTTTCCCAAAGTGTGCATCCAATTCTCATTTAAAAGTAATTACTGAATCCGCTAATGCATCCTTTCAAGTAGCACAGTCCAGATTATCACTTAATGCTCATACACTTCTGGTTGACTGTAGCTAATAGAAACTGAAATGTTTAGGGATGGATTGCATCAAAACAAAGTTAACATTTCCTACTTGACAGATATTCGAACTGCTAAAGATGCAAGGGGAAGAAGCATCAACCTTGCTTTATCTTACAGAGGGAGGCAGGCTCTAAAAGCTATTGGCATGGAAGACCAGGTATGGAAAATCTATCAGTTTTCCAATAAAATCAAACAAAATCTGATCCAATTTTTTTTTTGCCAAATCAAAATTGAACTGGTGCGTTTTTGCAGTTTCTGAACTATCTCATGCTGCATGAATTCCAAGAGCTGGATTTTACAGGCCACTCATTCACTGGTGGGATTGCAGTGGGTGGATCTGTAAAATAGATAATATGCTGTGCAAATCTGCTAGACTATAGGGTCGATAGAGCAGATGTTGGGTGCATTTGAGGCCCTTAAATGTTCAATTAGTGCCCACGTAAACAGCTCAATTCACTAACATTTAGGGTGGCAGGAGATGTCTGTGCTCAGTATTCATCAGGACTGGTTCTCTCTGCAGGTTGTTAGCTCGAGTGCCCGTGTTCCCTATCCAAATGTCTCCCCAAATCCCAGTTTCCCAAATTCCATTTGACGTGTTCACCTGGGATTGCCTGTGATTCCTGGAGGTCTAGTTCCATTGCTGATCAGCCGTTCATAACTACAAAACTGGAAATGGTCACTGCATCTGGTGGCTCTGTTGGGATTACATGACGGACAACATTCAAATGGCTGGCAGCTCTGGACAGCTCCACAAACTGTGATTTTCTCAAGAGAACTGCAGAGGTCTTGCCACGTCATGGTAAAGTTCTGTCCGCCAAAAAATTAAAATGGAGCAAACAGGCAAAACAGAGGCAGGCTTGTCCATGACATTTAAACTCAGATATGGGGAGCCCAGATGCAGTGAATAATTCAGCTCCATATTGGGAGTTAAAGTAAAACAGTCCACTGTACTGTTTGAATTGATGATATTCAGAATCCAGGAGAAGTTTTACAGGAAATATTAACTTTTCTTAAAGAATAAAGAGGAATGTCACCTTGTTTTAATATGAAAGGGAAGAAACTACATCTGAAATGCTCAAAAATGTGTTAATATAAATTTTATGCATTATTGCATAATAGAAAGATAAAAAGTTAACATTTTAAAAATGAACGGGCGTTTTTTGAGAATTTAAGGCCAAGGAGCTTCTCTCTGTCCACATCGTATCACTAGGTTATAGTCTTTAATTAAACCTGTTGGCCGAAAATCTGGTGTTGTGTGATTTTTGACCTTCTCTTTATTTGAGCCAATGATATAAATTGTAAAAGGTTGAGACCTGAGTTTATATTCCTGTCGATCGGGAAAAGACCAATTTGTGCAGGCTTTGTTTTCTGCCAGCCAGCCAGTCAATATTCTATCTATACTGAGTGCTTAATTCCCAAAATAACCTTTGCTGTCAGGGGTGGCATGGTGGATCAGTGGTTAGCACTGCTGTCTCCCAGCGCCAGGGACCTGGGATCAGTTCCAGCCTCAGGCAACTGTCTGTGTGGAGTTATCCATTCTCCCCGTGTCTGTATGGGTTTCCTCCAGTTGCTCTGGTTTCCTTCTACAGTCCAAAAATGTGCAGGCAAGGTGGACTGGCCGTGGGAAATTGTCTGTAGTGTTCAGGGATGTGTAGATGAGGGGGATGGGTCTGGGTGGGATGCTGTGAATGTTGGTGTGGAATTGGTGGGCCAAAGGGCCTTCTTTCCACACTAGGGATTCTATGAAATGCCTCCCAGAAATCCAAGTTTGATACAACTGCAGGCATGTCCTTATGCACAACACATATTACTTCTGCAACAAACGCTGATAAATTCATTAAGCATGATTACCCTTTTACAAAATCATGCAGACCCTTCCCAATTAGTTTAAGTCCCAGTTATAATCTCTTTAATGGTGGATTCTAACACTTTCATCATGACAAACTAACAGGCCTATAGTTTCCCTGTTTTCTGCTTACCTCCCTTCATGAATAGAGAGTTTATATTTGCTATTTGCTAGTCCAGGGGCAAGTTTATTACCTGTTACACCGAGAAAAATAATGGCAGTGTCAAGCAAATGCACACGCTTTTAAAAGGGGATAATGTCCTGAATTGACAAGCTAGTTATTTGTGTGCTTTTGAGGCATAAAGATTTAAGATGGAATCATATTTGGCTAGCTGATTTCTAGGACTGTCAGCAGTAGAGAATATCATGATTATCTTTTAAGTTCTTAGTCTTCTCATTTTTGTTTTCAGGCAGCATCATTGCTGGGCTTGTCTTCGTGTGTTTGTATTGAGAGAGAGACTATTTTAGAGCTGTAGTCAAAAATCCATCTCTATTTTTTCAAAAAAAGCTCCTTGAAATATTAGCTAGTTGTATATTCCATCTGCTGACAATTTTGTTTTTCAGGCTTGATAATGGTAGGTGACCATTGTCATCTTGAACATTTGGAGATTTTCATTATGGCACTGATCAGAGAGAGGATGAGAACCTTTTTTATATCTCCTGGGAGGATGATTGAGAAAGGGGCTAGTCATGAAACTTGGCCAATTTCTGTGGTCAGGTAATGTCAGTCCGTGATTTTAATTCTGTGCATTTTTGTCCCTTTTTAAAAGCATTTTGGTCAGTGAAATGCACAATATTAGATCAGACAAATGGAATTCAAGACCAATCATCCACATTTTATATCATCTTACCAAAATTTCAATCATGTAACTACTAGTATAACTTATTTGGAACACGTATCCATTAGAAATGTTAGGATTTTTAAAAGGTGTCAATGATATTTTATTGGTAAATTTAACAAAATGTTGCACTAAGCTTAAGTGATAGTGTTCAGAAATGTTGTTGTTTGTTGCCTGAGAAATCTTAGAATTCCAAATTCTTAAAAATGTAATTCTCCAACATTTGTCTTTTTAGATAGTGTCCAAGGGCATTCCCATGAATGGGCGAATGATCCACTCCCTGTCAGGCAGCAAGTCATCTATTCGTTATGGAACAAAAGGCCAGGTAACAATTATATATAAAAAGGCTCCACGGCATCGTAGCACAGCATGTATTACAAAGAATGTTTTGAATGAATGAA
The DNA here is from genome assembly GCA_024137785.1 of Ginglymostoma cirratum. Classification (NCBI taxonomy): domain Eukaryota; kingdom Metazoa; phylum Chordata; class Chondrichthyes; order Orectolobiformes; family Ginglymostomatidae; genus Ginglymostoma; species Ginglymostoma cirratum. The sequence continues at coordinate 20,762,310 of JAHRHZ010000019.1, forward strand.
ATTTCTTTTGTCTCTGCGAAGAAGTGGCATGATATTTGATTTTCTTTTATTCACTCATGGGACATGGGCTTCACTGACTAGGCCAACATTTATTACGTGTCCCTTGTTGCCCTTGCAATGATGTTGGTGAGCTGCCTTCGAGAACCGCTGCAGTCCATGGGCTATAGGTAGATCCTCAATGTCATTATGAAGGGAGTTCCAGGATTTTGATGATGAACCACAACCACACTGATGAAACGGCAATATATTTCTAGGTCAGGATAGTGAGCGACTTGGAGGGAATCCTAAGGTGGTCATGTTTGCATATCTGCTGCCGTTGGACTTCTAGGTGGAAGGTGCTGTTAAAGTGGTAGTGAATTTCGGCAGTGCATCCTGTAAATGGTATATGCTGCTGCCACTGAGTGTTTGGGGTAAAGAGAATGGATGTTTGTGGATGTGATGCCAATCAAACAGACTGCTTTGTCGTGGATCATGTCAAGTTTCTTGAGTGTTGTTTGAGCTACATCCATCCAGGCAAGTGGAAAGTATTCCATCGTTATCCTGACTTGTGCATTGTAAATGGTGGACAGGCTTTGGGAGTCAGAAATTGAGTTACCATTGCGGTATTCCTCACCCATGACCTGCTGTTACAGCCAATGTATTTATGTAGCTTGTCTAGGTCAATGTCTTGTCAATGGTAACCCCTATGACGTTAATAGTGGGGGATAGTGACAGTAAGGCCCTTGAAGGTGAGGGATGATGGTTTAGTCAAATGACTTTTGTATGGCCTGCAGAAGAGCAAATTACCTACACTTATTCAGGAAGTCCTTGAAGACGATGAGCTGCCAGGGAGATGAGGGGCAAAAAGCAATTGGACAAAGTTTGAGCATTTGAATCTGAAACCTTTTATTCATAGTTCACTTGCAGAACGCTTTAGGATATAACTATGTGCCTGGATAGTAATTGGTAATCAAAAGTTCCAGATCTTGATACGACATGGGGTTACTACAACAGTGCATAAGGAACAAGATATGCAAAATAAAGTGGACTGCTCTGGTGTACAATCTTTCCCATCCAGTTGTTCTCTATGTGTTTTTGTTAGTTTTTTATCCCTTGGAAGGAGAGATGTGGTTAATCTTGCTTTCCTAAATTTTAAATTGCTGCATTGGGCAAGCCTTAGCAAAACTAATCTTGCTAAAAGCAATCATATCTTTTGTCAAGTAAGACAAGTCACTGTTTTAAAATAACAATATTCCTATTGTCAGTACATAAAGGAACATATTTAATCGTGTATCTTTGCCCTTCAGTATATCTTGTCAGTGGATAGAGCAAATTTAAACCGAACGTTATTATTTGGTGAGTAAATGCTGGACATGTTATTCTAAAATTGTTTTGTCTCATTTTATCTCTGTAATTTCTTTTCTGAAATTTGCTTAATCTGTTTGCATTTGTAGCTGCTAATCAATACCCAAATGTCAAGTTAAACTTTGAAACTAAATTGCAACACTACAGTGCTGATAAGGGGATCCTGACATTTATCAGGTAATCTTTCTGTAGATTGCCACCATTTTGTGAAGGTCATATCTAAACTCTATTTGGACCACAGCGTTAAGTAATGAGAGCAATGCAGATTGTAATACCATAAAGCATCACTGTTGAAGGTTGAAGCAACATATTAAAATGGATTGATGTTATGAGAGATTCTGACTTTTGAACCTCAATTCAGCATATTCTAAGGAGCTGCTTTTTAATCACTAATGCTTTTGAACAAAGGTGTCTGTCTTGTATGCGCTGCCATGCTTGTATGTGTATTTTGTTACTTGTACAAAATCTTAAAATTTATAATTGCATCTGAAATTGCAGCCTATTTATGGCAGGACCAGATCATTAAATCAGAATAAGTACTTCTTTATAGGCAGTTCTGATGTGTCTTCTGTCTTGTCCTTCTCAGCAGTAGAGGTCATGGGAATGCGCTAGCAAAGGAGACTCTTTTCATTAGCTGCAGCACATCTTGTTGATGATACACATTGCCACCATTACTTTGGTGGTGGAGAAAGGAAATTTTTATGCTGAATGATAGTGTGCCAATTAAGCGGACTGTTTTGGCCAGGATAGTGTCATTCTTGAGTGTTGTTAAGAGCTGCGTTCACCCAGGCAAGTGGGAAGTATTCCATCGTACTTATAATCTATGATTTGTGAACAGGCAGTGGGGAGTCAGGAATCGAGTTATTTGTTGAGCTTCTAGTTTAATACAAAATTAACCAGTCTCTCACCAGGACTGGTAAACTATAAGTAGTTTCTAAAAACATAAGAACTGCGGATGCTGTAAATCAGGAATGAAAACAAAATTGCTGGAAAAGCTCAGCAGGTCTGGAAGCACCTGTGAAGGAAAAAATACAGTTAACATATCGGGTCCGGTGACCTTTTCTCACTTCTGAGGAAGGGTACCAGACCCGAAATGTTAACTCTGTTTTTTTTCTTCACAGATGCTGCCAAACCTGCTGAGCTGTTTCCAGCAACTTTGTTTTCGTATAAGTAGTTTCTGTTTATTGAAGATAATTTACACGATTGCACAGCAGACTGAATCCTCATAAAGGTACAACTGCAACTTCCTCACTTTGCATGCCACAAGCTACACTAGCAATTGCTGCTGGTCACATGTTCTACATTGAGGTTACTTGATCATTAGAACATTCCCTCTTAAAGTGATATCATATACTACTAGCCTCAGAATTCCCAGCCTCTGGCCTGCTCTTTTAATCACAGTATTTGTATGACTCGTCCAGTTTGGTTTCAGGTCAGTAGTAACTTCCAGGATGCTGATAGTAGTGAATTCAGTGAATATCAAGGGGCAATAGTTAGATTCCCTTATGAAGATGATTGATGTTTTATATCTTGACAATTATTCAGATTCTCTAACCCATTTTTCCACATGACAATAAAAGTTAAAATTATTGCCATACAGTCCTTTCAGGTTATACATACAAAGATAAGAACGATGCATGTCTTAAACATTTGTAATTTTGAAGCATCCATGCTCAAACCCTCTTGCAAATGAAAGCCAATATCCTTTAGCCTTCTTAATTGCCTGCTTCACCTGATGGCTTACTTTCCATAAGTGGTGTACAAGTACATTCCGATCCCATCGCATTTCCCACTTCTGCAGTCTATCACCATTCAGATAATCATCTGTCTTCCTGTTTTTGCTATGAAAGTGGGTAGCCTCACAATTATTCACATTATACTTCATCTGCCCTGCATATTCCCACCCACTCAACTTGTCCAAATCACACTGGAGCCTCTCTGCATCTTCTTCACAGTTCACTATCCCAGCCAGCTTTGTGTCATCTGCAAACTTGGTGATATTACATTTAGTTCCCTCATCTAAATGCTTAGCACTTACTGTGAATAGCTGGGGTTCAAGCTCTGATTCCTGTGGTACACCACTGGTCATTGGCTGCCACTTGGAAAAAGTCCCATCTATTCCTATTCTTTGTTTCCTGTCTACCAAACAATTCTCTATCCTTGTCAGTACACTAGACCCAATTCCATGTGCTTTAATTTTACATTTTAATCTCATATGTGGAACCTTATCGAAAGCTTTCTGGAAGTCTCAGTAATTATTATCAACTGGCTCCCCCTTATCAACTTTACTAGCTACATCTATGAAAAATTCCAGTAGACTTGTTAAGCATGATTTTTCTTTCATAAATCCACACTGACTATGGCTAATCCAGTCATGTTCTTCCAAGGTGCTATGTTATCGAATCCTTCGTAGTGGACTGTAGCATATTCCCCACTACTGATGTCAGGCTAACTGGTCTACAGTTCCTTATCTTCTCTCTACCTCTTTTATAAATAGTGGGGATTCATTGGCTGCCTTTCAGTCTATGGGAATTGCCTGGGAAGGTAGATGAAGCAGGAAACATTGCAACTTTTAAAAAGTACTCAAATGAGCTCTTCAAATGTCATAACATTCAAGACTATGGGCCATGTGCTGGAAAGTGAGACTAGGATAGATTTACAGTAGTTTTTGTTGGTGCAGACTTGATGGACTGAAGGGTCTTTTCTGGACTGTATGATTCTATGCTCTGGAATCTATAGAAACTTGAGAGACTACCTAAACTCTAGAAGAATGAGGGATGGTAACATTGAAGTATACTGAAAGATTCTAAAGGGCTTGGCAGGGTAGACTCTGAGCGATTATTCCCAATGGCAAGGGAATATAAAATATGAGGGCATGGTCTTAGGGGGTAAAGGGCCGATCATTTTGAAATGAGGAGAAATTTCTTCACCCAGAGGATTATGAATCTTTGCAATTCTGTGCTTCAGAGCATTATGGAGTCTCCATTATTGAAAACTTTTAAAGGTTGAGGTAGGGTCTTGAACTCGTGTGGAATCAAGGGGTATGAGGGCCATGCCAGAAAGTGAAATTGAAGTCCCAAGATTAGCCATGATCTATTAATGGCAGAGCAGGCTCGACGCGGCAAATGTCGTTGCATTTTTTTTTTGTGTTCTGATGTTAAGAGTAGTTTTAATTCCTTGTTTATATGAGATGTCTCTTATGTTTTGGCTATCTTTGCAAGCACTATATTTAAGAATGTAGAATAAACTGGAAAGAGAGATACAGGTTTCTTCGAACAAAGAGCCTGTTAGCACCAGGCTCTCCTATCTAATCTATTCCTCCGAGTTTCTCAAGCTTCCTTAAAAGTAATTTTATAGTTAACATTGTTGTGCACCTTATTTAATTGATTCAACTTCATTCTTGACATCTAGCACCAACCATATTTGTTGTAAACTAAAGAGTTAAGTATTTTGGGATAACAAGCATGGGGCTGGATGAACACAGCAGGTCAAGCAGCATCATAGGAGCAGGAAAACTTGACGTTTCGGGCCTAAACCCTTCATCAGAAATGGGGGAGGGGAAGAGGGTTCTGAAATAAATAGGGAGAGAGGGGGAGGCGGATAGAAGATGGATAGAGGAGAGGATAGGTGGAGAGGAGGCAGACAAGTCGAAGAGGCGGGGATGGAGCCAGTAAAGTTGAGTGTAGGTAGGGAGGAGATAGGTCAGTCCAGGGAGGACGGACAGGTCAAGGGGGCGGGATGATGTTAGTAGATAGGAGATGGGGGTGTGGCTTGGGGTGAGAGGAAAAACCGGTTAGGGAGGTGGAGATGAGCTGGGCTGGTTTTGGGATGCGGTTGGGGGAGGGGAGATTTTGAAGCTTGTGAAATCCACATTGATGCCATTGGGCTGCAGGGTTCCTAGGCTGAATATGATTTGCTGTTCCTGCAGCCTTCGGGTGGCATCACTGTGGCATTGTAGGAGGCCAAGGATGGACATGTCATCTGAGGAATGGGAGGGGGAGTTGAAATGGTTCGCGACTGGGAGGTGCAGTTGTTTGTTGCAAACTGAGCGCAGGTGTTCTGCAAAGCGGTCCCCAAGCCTCCGCTTGGTTTCCCCGATGTAGAGGAAGCCACAACGGGTACAGCGGATGCAGTATACCACATTGGCAGATGTGCAGGTGAACCTCTGCCTGATGTGGAAAGTCTTCTTGGGGCCTGGGATTGGGGTGAAGGAGGAGGTGTGGGGGCAGGTGTAGCACTTCCTGCGGTTACAAGGAAAAGTGCCGGGTGTGGTGGGGCTGGAGGGGAGTGTGGAGCGGACAAGGGAGTCGCGGACAAGGGAGGCGCAGTCGTAGTATGGCGCACTGACCTCTACATTGCTGAGGCCAGGCGCCAACTCTCTGACACCTCCTCCTACCGCCCCCTGGATCATGACCCCACCCCCGAGCACCAAACCATCAT